>JBCFXI010000583.1:0-136840 GCA_038496175.1 Ampulex compressa | reverse complement strand
TATATATAGTTTTATATATGTTATCATTTTGTATTATTTAGAAATTTTTTAGCCAGGAAAGCTGCTCACTCGCCGAAGAAAGACTTTCGAAACCATATTCTTGATACTTGAGAAGCTAATTCTACCTTACGTATCAGCGACCCAAACCAGGATTTTTGTAACGATTATTTCTATTATCATGGCGATCGACGGCAAGGCACAAAGATCGGAGCAGTTTCGGCCGAGACCACGGCAAGGGCCAAAAGGCAAGGGCCCTCGTTCAAAAGAAATAGCAATGGCGCAATTAAGCGTTTAATCGGAGAAGTTCTCGGTTCAATCCAAGTCCAAGTATTTAGACCAATTGCACGGAGGTTATCGTCGCGGAGCTTCGACAGAAGGATCCATGAGTCAGGAACTCTCCGCGTCCTTTACGTCGAACGGATCTTCCGGACGGGGATGGTCCATTGTGCAGAAACTTCTGAAATGAAACTGGACAGTGGTTGAACCGAAGGGTAGGGATTTAATTGGAGTACCAGGCGTCGACCTAATTTTCCGCCGAAAACCCACCAAATCCACATTGCGTCCAAAGGGCGGTTAGCGTTTATAGACCGCGCCATTCACTCTTAATGTTCGTCCCTGGAAATCCAAGAAACTTATGAAAGCACGATTTACAGCATTGGCCAGAGAGGAGGCCGAAGAGCGAATGGTGGAACTTGCTATGTCCCTTATGAGAATTCTATCGAAAATTCGTCCTTGGGGATCTGGCCCGACAAAGCAGACGTCGGTAAAGTCAGTATCTTGCGTGCACAAATGATGAACGTTCTACTCTTCTGGAATTGTCCAACCGTGATAAGTGCATACATCGCGGTAAACAAAAACACCTACTTTTCTTACAAATAAACTGTTCTAAGCGGCGCACTTTCATTTGTATCAGCAACGTAAGGTCCCTTATATTTTTAACTTGTTCCATTAAAATCGTCGATCAAATTCGCGATGTTGGAGTGCTACTTCATAGTAAATTTTAAGCTCAATAATATCAGTAGCCAGTGCCAAATATTAAGTATACAAAACATGAAAAGAAACCAAAGGTGAAAAGTAGAAATTACAGCTGGATCATTTTTAGGCAAATCCGAGTTTATATTTATTACCGCAGTACTCGTTCCAGGTAATGGTTAGGACCGCTATTCAAGGAATCACGGAAACGGAGTAAGCGTAATGGAAATTTTAATCGTGCGACCATCTAGAGAATGTGAAGGATTTAAGGATTTTATGGCTGAGATATAGCCCAGCCCGAATGGTGCATCTTCCGATTATTTGAAGCACGTAACACCGCCTATTTTACAGTTCACCCTAACCAAACCGAACATCTTAAAAACACGTCTCAAAAGAACAATATTTTTAAGAAATTATACTCGCGTACACGCGAAATTTCCAATCGAAAACATTCATTTTACAAAATGAAAAAGTTTCTTAACGAAATCCGCTATGTATGTTTACCTTGCGAATACCGATCCCTCAGATTCATTGTACATCAATACTTTACTTATTAACGCATGAAAATCGCAAGACATTGCATTCAGATGACCACGCACTAGCCTCTAAACTAAAATTTTAGTAAGACAGTAAAACTAATACTTATAGCCCTGACATTTTTGTCACGATAAATGAAATAATACTTTTTTTGCAATTTCTTTGAGAGATTTCAAGAACAGAGATTTAAATCAACCATTAAGATAAATACACCAAACATTTAACCGTGCATCCAACGAATCAATCTAAACCCTCCCCATCGATCGTTTCCAAAGTTTCACACCCCTTATCAATAACAAACACTACCCTTACCCCACAGGCGACTTTAACCGATCGCTCTCATCCCAAAGAAAAATCCTACAGCGCCACTCGAGACTCGCGCTCGCCAAATCCTCACCACGAATCCGAAATTCTTATCGAGTCCTCGTTTCTACTTCCATCGAGCGGATACTCAAAGTGTAACGGCTCGTGGTGCGAGGCTCGCGGAATAATCGCTCCTCGGCGCCTGGCGTTAGAATCAAGGAAGCGAAGGAGGTGCTTCCCGTGCCGAGGTAACGCCGCAACATTGCTACGATCTACCTTTCAATTTTCTACGGTCCCGTGCCGGCGCCGGGGAAAACGGCGAAGTGGAAAGGAACGAAACGAAAATGTCCCCTCGACGATGCCCGAAATCGCCGTCTTATTGGTTCATCGGAATCGCTGAGCGCTCGCTCGCTAGCGCGCGCACGCCGTCGAATCGCGTGTTGTAACGTCGATTCCGGAGGGATAGAAGCGGGTCTCGGTGCCAGCCGGTGTTCCTGGAACGGTTCGGGGTTCCTCCCAGGCCATTGGGTATTCATGAAGCCCCGGCCGAAATTGAGAGACACAACGGAGCGTTACCGGGATGGGCGACCTATCGATTGTCTGGCAGTTACTTCAACGAATGCGCCCGTTTATTCAAGGCCCTTTCCGCGCCGTCGATCGAGCTAACGCTAACCAAAGAAACGCTGCTCGGAGATTTGTCTATCGCCGTAGAAAAAGGCGCATCGCGCAGGCGGCAGCGGGTGATCGCGTTTCCGTCGAGATTGTAAAATAGTTCGATCGTGTAAGGTCCTTGGGAAGCGACTAATTTTCGGCTAATACAAGAAAATCGAGTTAAATGTGCTGATATGAACGTGGAAAGCTCTCGTCTTCCTCTCGTTAATTATGTTCTATAATGATCAAACTCTTTATTTTTTTTTATAAATTGTATACGGACAGCGGGGGATATCGTTTTAGGATGAAATTACGTTTAAGAGTTTTTCCGTAAATTTAGCGCTAGTGTTTATGAAATAATCCATTGCGATCTGATCTTATTTATTATTGCGATTAACCTCGAAATTATTATGATTATTCCCGATCATTTCTCACCGTCTAACCTTACCCCAGGAACGTGCGTACGAACGTTAACCGTATTCGTCGCGATAGAAGGCGATAGGCCGGGATTACACGGGCCCCTGAGCGAGAAAAACGCACGTGGAAATCGCTCGTGCTCCGGAATTATTTCCGGCGATAGCCGACTTTCGAGGGAATATCAATGTCCTGGAATTACGACCGTCAGCAACCAATGTGACCGACGTTCATGCTCTGCGGAGTGAGCGACTAAGTGATTGCTGCCAGCAGGGGCTTTCCCACAGGAGCGCGTTCTTATTCTGCAATCCGGATGTGACATTTACTATCAATTTACGACGTCGCGGGCTGTTAAGCACGATCCGTACTCCGATATATACGTCGGCGTATGTATGAACATACAGCATATACGGGCCACGTAAAGGTTATGTGCCGAGGTAGCCCTCCCCTGGCTTTACGTGTACACGCTGGTTTTATCTACAATGACGTAACCAACGGGTATCGAAACGTTTATGCTTCCGAGGGATAACGATCGCCGTTTTTTTAGGGACGTTTATCGCTCCCGTAGAACGAGAAACGAAAAGCCAAGAAATGTGCCGCCGTCGATCAAACGTTCGCGTTGCTCAGATGGAAAGTCCACCGACAGGAATCGCACCGCGTAGAGAATATTCCGTCGGCTGTCACGGTTATTCGGCCCATTGTTGGACCAGAGATTAGGGATAGTTGGCCAAACGATCTTTGTTGTTTTTGGTATTTGATTATTAGCATGGAATGCCTAATACTCACGGCTAGGCAGTAGGAAGTATAACCTCTCGAGTGTCCTGCTTTTCTTTACGTACCTGGAACAGAGAAGAGAGACGAAAATATTATTCGGAGCATTTTAAGAATAGCTTAGAAATGGGACTAATAAACGAACGTATCTAATATTATCAATGATTTCACTTAAGTAATGAGAAAACTGGTTGCAATTTAATTTTCCACCAAAGTCTCATTATAATCAAGGGTTGATAGAGATGCTAATATCTTTCTGCACCTACGTACGAGCTCTCGTATTTTTCCCATGGAACTTTTGCCAACGCTTCGAGGAACGAATGAAGGAACACGGTGGAATTGAGGAAAATTGTCTGCGAGCACGTATGGAATAATCATCCGACACCTGGAGCGTCGGATAAAGCGTTCCAACGGAACATTCGATTGGGTAAATTATGTTTAACCAAGTATCCGACAACTGTATGTACCGACAGCATTTTAACGAATCGCTTGATTAACGTTACACACCGAGCGCTGCGGCGCTATGTAAATGAGGACATTATTGCGATTAATAATTTTTCGAAATTAATTATCGCCCGGGTTCGGCCTCGCGCGATTCTGTGCGTAACCGACGACGGTGATTGATGGGGCTCCATTATGAATCGCCCTGTGAAATTAATCGCCACCCCCTCTCTCAGCGCGCCTCGTCCCTGCCACGGCCTTGATACCCCCGCCATCCCTTGACCACACGACCGGTTACGAATGAACCGACGATGAATACGTGATTTCCACGTTTGCACGCAGAGGGCCCGCCGTGTCGTAGGCACGCACCTGCCTTCCGGCACAGACGCCGGTTTTTCTTCGCTCATTAAACGTTCATTATCCCCACTCGGGGCGACTAGACTGCCGCGGGTATTATTTATCTTCCCAGGCCGTGTCATGTCTTCGAGTCTTTCCCGATATCGCGGGACTGATACCACTTCCTTAACCAGCTGCGACCAACGATTCTTTCAGATTTCGACATTCTGTCTTCTTAATCTTCAGGTGCGTATGATCGCGTGTTTTGAGAATGAAGATAAATGTTGGTAACGGGCGAGGGATTACTGGACGTTGGGTAAATGGCATTTTGATTTAGAATGAATCCCGGAAAAAACTGGAAAGTACAATACGTAAACAAAACGTTACTTTAAAATCACAATGGAATTATAAATGGTGAATACTTTTGTGATTGTAACTGACTGTGGTTACCAATGGGTATCTTGTTATATTCAACAGATTGAAAAAAAAGATTTTTCATAGGACAAACGCTTTTTGAAGAGCATATCAATGGAAAATCTATATATACATGGTTATATCGTTACGATTTTTAAGCGTTTAAATAGAGAATTAGACAAATGTTTCACTCTTTGATGAAATTCGTAAATCTGTCGGTTAACGGTACGAAAATGTGAGAAATTAAAATGTACGCATCCTTGCGTTAGCCGATCGCGAATTTTTTTTCGCGAGATTTTAAACGCGCGCATAAGGAATTAAAATAGAGAAATTTATTGTACATTTGTATTTGCTGTACACACAGTCACTATTACGAAAATTTAGTTCCTTTTTGGAACCCAGACTTTTGGATGCGGCCCCACGTTCTATTTATTTGGCAACGATATTCGGGGGTAAGCGCTTATCAAAAGCATGCACGTTGCCCATTGGTATGCATAGCCGAAAGCAGTCAATCGATAAATCGGCAGTTGGAATAAGGTTGGGATACATTTTGCTTTTCTTATTGGAGCATTTACCGTAGCTTTGCAGCGCGTCTCGTTATGTCACGAGCGTCGTTCTGGAAATTTCAGATTTATTGCGAACATAAAGTTTTATTAACGAACGCATTATCGGCTGATCCCCCTTTAACGGGCATAATTTTCAAACGGAACGCGATTGTATGGCGGTAGGAATGTTGAATACCCAGGGGTGTACGACAACCGTAATAATAAAAACGTACTTCTACCAATGCATGAAATTGATGGATTATTACCGTGGGAATGTGAAAATAGTTTGGTGTGAGGATAAATAAATATTTTAAAGATTACAAGTGCGTGCGACCGAAGGAAGAGTTTTTGGACTATAAGGCAGTGGAAGAAGAGCGATTGAGATAGAGTGCGTGGTTTCGTTTTAAGTGACGCATGGTTTTGAGGAATGTATGTGGCCGATGGTTGTGTGAAGCTGTACGAATGAGAAGGAGTGCGTGCAGAGGCATTAGGGAAAAAGAGGTAGCCCAGAAGAGAGTCACAGAGTGCAGGACAGTTAGTTATAGAGAGTCACAGAGAGCAGAGCAGAGAGTTACAGAGCAGAATACAGAGAGCAGAGTTAGAGTCAGAGTCAGAGAGCAGATTAAAGAGTCAGAGTTAGGCTAGACAGAGTAAAAGGCTAGAGTGTAAAATAAGTCTGAATTACCTGTATGGCACTAATATCAATAAAGTATCTTTACTTATCGATCTAAGTCGCTGGTGAAAAAAATACTTGAATCCAATCACGGCATTGAGTCTCACGTTACTTTACGACGAATCAGAATTTACTCCGGGGACTAGAGTCTTGCCATCCTTTGAGCGTACAAGCCTCCTTTTGTTTCGCATGATTCTGCGTTACTTATCAAATCCATTTGATTTTATCACATACGTATATATGTAGGCGCGCGGAAAAATTTGGGCCGTCGGGTTGTTCCTAGACCGGGATTCGAACCCGGGACCTTTCGCTTTCCGGGCGACTGCTCTGACCACTAAGCTACCCAGGCCCTCCGGTCAAATTATCCCACAAACGCCTATTTTATGTTATGGAGGAGTCCCGATCCTACATATATGTTGCGTTTACTGACAGTAAATTTCCGAGAGATTTATTATCTCTTCCACATATACGCCCACGATCGTCGGAATAAAATCCGTTATTCTATACCGCTCGTTGTACGAAGTGCAAACTACAGTACAAAGATTAAAAGAAACCAAAGATAGACACAAAACATATCGATATACAGTAATAAAGAGAAAGGTAGATAACACGAGATCATATAAAATTACCCTAAGCATAATACAAAAACTTCTTCGCCATTGCAATATACACCATGCTGTAAAAACAGCGTAGTAACCCTCCAAAGATCAATCCTTAAATTCAAATAATCAATCAATAATAATACCCACCCTTCAACCTATAAATAAATCTTTTACGCGATACGAATAAAAACGCGATTTATAATATCTAAATCAATCTCCAGTCAAAAATGCTCTAATCCTCGGCCTTTCCTTTATCGTCAAACCTCACGATGCAGAATGAGAACAATCCACACAATCCTCGGTATCCACAACAAACCGTAAAGGGACCAGCCGCGTCCCGCGGTCCGCGCTAAAACGACTCGGTCTAAACGATATGTAAGACAGAGCTCAAAAATCTTTTTTTTCCCAATTTCTCGGCCCCGTTCGTTTGCGCTGGCAACGATAGCCCACCGGCGGCAAGTTTCGTTTTTGGGACGGCTCGATCGCGATACATCGGCGGTATTCTGGCCGGACATTTGCAGGACATCGAAGCCCCTGGAGGGTGGCTGTCCGTCGTGTCACGGCATGGGGCGAGTAGGCGGCGGCGAATTTCGAAGAGCGGAGGGCGGACAGGGGCGGTGAACGACGAGGGGTTGCGGGACTTTGGGGGACGCGAGAGCATTTAAGCGTAAATGGTTTTTGTAACTGGGAGAGCGTAAAATTGCCTAACCGCCCCGTGCACCTCCTGGCGCTTTTGGACGAACTCATCCGCTGCGCCTCCACCCCTTTGCCCGGCCGCGCTGCCCCACCTCCCGCCATAACCGACTCCCCTATCACCAATTTCTACCGAACTATTTTGCCGCTGTGGTTGTAGGGTGGACAGATTGGCTGGTATTTTGTCGCTCGTAAAAGCGGCATCTCCGCGCGATAAATGAAATTCGAAAAAGAGCAGCGCGTGACAGGCGGCTGCCTGGATGAAAGACGGGGCCTCTGTATTTTCTTAACCCCTTGGCCATCGTGCTAAATTGGGATTATGGAAGATTTCTGTTAGATCGATCGAGAGCTTCCGTCATTAGGTTTTACATGCACGTTTACGATCTTTAAAAGGTGTCTTGTAATGGCAAGTACTTCGTGTGAATGGTTATTTTAATTGTAGAAGTATAAGAAGTAAAAGAGTATTGGAGTACTTTTGGACGTTATTAATGTTTAGTAACGTAAAACTTTTGGTCGAAGTAATTTAAATCCTAAAGATAAACTAGGTTAGTAAACTATATAGGTCGGCACAAGTCGACAAATGTTTTGATATAATTCAGACACCTTTAAGGATGCGCCTATTAATTTAATCGGTATAATGACATCTTCAAAACAGCAGCACGCTACAGGTGCTAAATTAAGTCATATTCAGAAAACCGTTCGTAAACGTGCTCAACATATATTTAACATTTACTTCTATCATAATATATAATTCTTTCAATCTCCCAAAAAGAAAAAAAGAAAAAACGAAATACTCGCAAATCTAACACAAACATCAAAAATACCAAAGGATTACCCTCGAGGACATCGAGTGTGAGCTTGAGAAAAACGAAACGCACTAATCTCCAAAAGTACCTCGATACCGAGGCCCACGCACGTTAATCAAATCCGCCAACTCTCGCGGACACGCTCAAGGAACATAACGCGCTTAGCGGAACGAGCCGCGACACGTTCCTGCTTTTCCGTAAACCAAAAATGCACCGTGGGACAAATTCCCATTCGGCCCGTGCCGCCCGCGGAATTACGAAAGACACGATTTCGCGCCGGAGATAAAAGAGAGCGGGGCATAACCGGGCATTACGGTCTCTTTTCTTCCAGGCTCCTCCCCCCCCCCCCTCCTCTCTCTCTCTCCCTTTCTCTCAGGATAATCCCACCGATTACGTTATGCTTAAATATTTATCGGGCTGCATTAGGGAAACATGAGCCCTCTCTATGCATGGGAGCGCAGCACGTGGGATCGCCATCCCTTTCTCGCCCCCCCCCTCTTCCTGCCCCCCTCCCCGCCATGCCCCTCGCCAACAGCGCCAGTACCGCCAGGGCTGAGCCGCATCTCCCGGCTCCTCCAACCCCCTCCAGGCCTTGGTCACCACCGATGGTACCAGTGCACGATCCCCGTGAGCACAGGCACCGACGGACACACCGACGCGCCAACACCGCTGGAGCTGCACCGCGAGCCGGAAACTAAATTCGCGGCAACGAGCCCACCGAGCATGCTCCCAATTACGCGGTACTCGCGGTACGAAATTGAACGACCGCGCCGTTTTTCGGCTCCTGCGGCGACGACGGCGCTGGGCCAAAGGGCTGGAAAGGGCATGGACCAACTTCGGACGATGTACGTTCTTATTCTTACTGGATGATCCACGATCGCTGGGATTGGGGGTTCTTGGGGGTTTTTTTTTTGCTCCGTGCTCGTTTTTGATTGTGGGCCGAGAATCTTCCCGGAGTGGTGAGCTTAAAGGCGTAGATAGACGTGGGGTGAGATGAAAGGAGATGATTTTTATTGGAGTAATGGGTAATTAGAAGTGTATGTATAATGTATAGGAGATGGCGAATTCTGGTTGGAAAATGTGTTAGTATATTGGTTTTTTAAGACGTGGTGTCAGGCTGTTTTTCTTTGTTAAGTATATTGCGTAGCTGTGTGAATGAAAATTGCGGTTGAGTCGGTAAGTATAATAATGGACGACGATTGGTCTCGGGAACTGTTGTAGCTTGCGAATATCGTGTCGTATTATGTTGACGGTCTCGTGTAAAATTTCCCAGAAATCAAAAGGTTTGAAGGACACGGTGGAAAGTGAGTGGATACTCGGATATTTTAACCTATCTTAGTTTTATATAGAATAATACGTGATTTTTAATTCGCGGGGAGAGTAGATTGGTTTTTTTTTTGTTGTAAATGGTAAGACCAAGTTGTTCCTAATACATAATTCACAATATAAACAAAAATGCGCTGTCTTACGAGAAAGGTGATATTAAGAAAGCTTTTTTCCTCCGTTTCCTAAATCTTGTTCCACCAATCTGAAAGACGTGTAGCAATGATCGCGGATTAACATACTGCTTCGAGAGAGACGATCTACGCAAAGCGAGTCTCAAAATAAAGTTATGAAGTAGAAGCTCGAAGACACTTTGAACATAATACAGACTAATGGCATTACTGTATAATGCACCGGTGAGGATAAGATATGGATCGAATTTAATATACCGTTTGAACGATTCAACGCAAATGACTAACTGAGAACGGTTAAGATATCGTTCTCCCAGGCAATTGGCTCTAACGGAAACATTGTCTGCGGATTCTGAGGCACCCCGTATTTTCGCAGCGGCGATTCAATTTCTCGGCACCCGCGGCCAACCTTCATCCCCGGCAGTCGCCTTGGATTAAAAGCCAAGCGCGAGGAAAAAGTTATAGCACCACCGAGATGCTCGTTTCCTAGCGAGCTCGCAGCCAGATGCAAAATTCACTTCGCGCGCTTTCCGAAGCCGGAGAAAAATTTCGTCCAAGAGACCATCTCCTAGTTCGCTTTGCCCATACTTGCGATAAGTCCCCCCAAAACAAAGTGCCTTCCCTGCACTTTGATAATCCACCGCGGTCCAAATCATCCCATCTCCTTCACTCGGCAAAACTCGCGTTGCAGCTCATATTTAGGTCGAAGCCCAAACCAGCGTGACGGATAATCGAGGGGATCTCTTAGAAACGCTTCACCGCCAACCAGAGCTGGAAAAGCGGCCGAGACTTTATCCGGATCGCGTGCGCGATCATTGCGAGGCAGCCGATAGCGAAGAATACGACGTCGAGCCGCGCTCGACGCAGGAGCGTAAACTTATCTCATCGATCCAGTGGAATAACAGTTACGCCACCGAACGGCGCGATATGAATATCCTTCTCCCCCTGAAACGCGGTTTGACGATACACAACACCCGCGGATCGATTGGATCCAGATAAGACCGCGTTGTTCCAAGCGCGATTACAATAATTCCGCAAAGCGCCAAGAGCGTGGCGCGACTCGAAGTGAAAGGGCAAGGGGAAAGGAGGGACAGGGAAAGAGAGCGGAAGAGGACGGAGAAATATAAGGGACGAGGAATGTGAGGGACGGTATACCGAAGGGCGGTATACCGTGAGAGATACCGGAGGAGGAAGGGAAGGAGGTGGAAAGAGAGGGAGAAAGATAGAGCCGCTCCTGACTTATCGCCGCTCGTAAAGGAACACGGAGAACGGCGCGGCACAAATTCGGGACACAAAGCGGCGCCATTTCTCCAGGGCCTTTCTTGCCGGCGCTGCTGCAGCGATGCCCGCTCGTCTCCGGCTTGGGTAGCTTCACAGAGGGTTCTCGTAGGCGCGACAGGGCCGACCGTGCCGAGGGAGGGGGCGTACCTTACGAACGGGGAGCCGAAAGAGGAACGAACGGAGGGCGCGGAACGGCGAACGTGAAGATAGAGGGAGAGAGAGAAATGTGCTTTGACCGTAGGTATTCATGAACGTAGCCCGCCTGGTGGATTAGCATGTGAAAGAACGCTTTGCTCGTCGCTTTCCACCTCGTGCTGCAGCCCCTGCCTTCTGCCCCCCACTCCTCCCCTATCCTCCCCCCTCCCTTCCCGGCTCGGCTTCCGCCCGGTCGTCCGTCGGCTCATATTTTTCACGGCTCCCGTATATTCGGCCCTTGGAAAACGCTCCGGGTCGGTGCGTTAATCGAACCACCGGGGATAGGAGGGAGGAGAGAGACGTAATATAGGACGCTGCGGAATTCCCGACTCTGATTATCCGGCTATATCTCAGGGACATCGATTGGCCGCCCGCGATTCTTTCTTCGAGGAAATGCGGGCGCGCCTCGGTAAGTCTTGCGACGGGGAATCGATCCGAGTGGGGAGGGAGGGGCCGCGATTTGCATAAGACGATGCAAATTCTAAGCCAGCGACGCAATAATTTCAGTGGAAACGCGAAGGGATGGTCTGGTTGCGGTTGCAAACCGCTCGGAACTGGGCTAGGCGATAATCGATTCTTCCTGTATCTTCGGCCACGATGATTTTCAGCGGAGCTCGCGGTTGCCACGCTTTGGATCGAGCGACGCTTTTCGTGGATTGCGTAATGAAGGTTTCTTATTCTTCGACTGTGGGACGTATTGGATGATGATTGGGGGAGATTGTGAATGGAAAGGGGTGGCGAAGATGTGGAAGGATCTGAAGAATTAATTATGCGTGCGTTTTGTGAGTCTCGTTGACTTTTATTATTTTTTAGGGGAAGAACGACCGATGTTCTATGATGAATACTTACGGTTATCTCGGTAAAATGGATAATGGTTTGGTTTTTTAGAATATTATTGTGTGATACTGTTGTAGTAAACCCATAGTAGCATATTTATCGTTCCTTTCGGTGAAAACTGATTTCGTAACCAGATATCCCTGAATTATAGACCGACAAGGAACTCGATAAATAAATAACAAAGCGCTGTCTGTATACATCTATCTTCACTGAGTTCCAGTCAGCCATTGATGTAATAGTATATAAAAGAGTAAAAGCGTCGGATTTTAGTCGGCGTTAGAGTAAAAGCATGTCAGTTATTTCCAGTAACTCGGCAAACTTATATAAAGAAAGTCCAGAAAAGTCAATCTCTGAGCGAAGACGCGTCTCTGATAATAGTCGAGGATCATTTAATCGCCTGAAAAGGATCTTACGCGGTTCAACTTTCGCAATAAAGTCTGAGAAGAGAGACGTCGGAATACGTACTTTCCGATCAACTTAATACAAATCCCACTAATCCCTCTCGGGAGCGAGTTATACCACTAAAATTCGAGCATCCATGAAGCCAGCAAGGAGGGGAAAAAATAGAAAAAGGGAGCGAAGTTGAAGAATTTGAAAGGCTTCGCACCGCCAACTCGATTCTCGCAGCTGACGCCTATGAGCACCATCGGAGTTTTAATCACGTTACTTGCTACGACGGGCGGGTGTGTCACTAAGCTCTCGCTTCGACCTAATCGAATGAAGTAAGTCTTGCACCCCTCGTACATAACTGCTGGCAGTGATACTTGTACGTCTTGCGCGACCTTTCGCAGACGCAAGTTCCATGGGTGCGCGCACTGCCTGGTTCCTTTGAGGATATTCATGAGTGGATTACCATGTGAAACGCCTAGCCGGAGCTTCTTCTCGTCTTTGCCCTCCTCTGGCCTTCCAATCGCGTCTTGTTTTCGCCGCGGTACGCTTCTTTCCGTACAATGGGCGATATTTTTCCTCCTCCGCGGATCGAATTTCGACCGACGCGGCATTACTACCAGTTTCTTCCCTCGACGTCCCTGGCAACGAATAAATTTAAGTACCGCACACCCTTGAAATAACTATTACAGATTACGATGACTCGTCCTTCCTAATTCCCCTTCAAAAAAAAATCTTGTGTTCTATATTTACACGTCAAATACATCGATTGTTAGTCAATTAACAATTAACATATACGAGGGATCGATTGGTTTGGCAGGTCCTTCCGCAGTTGGCTCGAAAATCGCCAACGGTGCTCTCGAAGAATCGAAGATCTCGAGAAAGGACCAAGACGATGTCTCAGCTCGGTAGGACTCGAGGGGTGAGGCGATTTCTGCGAGTGAGATGCTCGAAAGGAGAGAGCCAGGCATCGATGAAGGGCGGAAGTAATTTCCAAATAAGCCGACGCCGCTGCCGCTGCAATCGCGGTTGAAATAAAACCGAAGGAGAGCATTGAATATCCATCCAATAAATAGCAATGATCCCGGCTGCGCCGCCTCCGTAGTTCGGACGGTGGTTAGGGGCGAATTGTCCGGATCAAATGCGCCAGGGTTAAAATCGCCCTCTTCCGTTTCATTTAGGATCTCTTCTTGTCCACTCGCCTTCTACCTTAGCGCCTCGCAACGCTTCTCGACGCAGTCTGCTGTAAGAATTTGATCGACGGGCGTAAAACTTACTTGGGCTTCTCCGAGCAAGCCGGTATGTCGCGCTCGAGGCGTTGAAATCACGCTTGAAACGTGTAAATTCTCGAAGAAAATCGGCGGAAAAAGAAGTGGCGCTATTGTACAATTGATCGTAGAAACTATTTCACGTTATCGTCTTCGAGGAGAAATTAACGTTGCAAAGTAGTCGGTTGTGATTCAAATTTTGAGACGAAAAAAATTATATTCGATGTGAGAGAATTAAATAAACAAACGTTGAGTCTATCGAGCACGATGCGCGTCAAATATAAAACGTAGTTGAGGTACAACGAGGACGCATGGGATTATCGTAAAGTACGAGACAACCCTCCAGACGTACATATAACCATCGTATAAATATTGTAAAAAAGATCACAATTGAGACATAAGAACATTATGCACAATTGTTAATCCAAGACCTAAGACGTACTCTCTCGCCCCTAACGTCGGTAGAATAAATAAACGTTTATTCATCCTTATACCGCATTCTCTTTTCTATGCTAATATCTATGCTCACTCCGGCACGCAAAATTGCCGCGGTAGCCCATTTTAATCTCACAACGTCAGTCGTAATTCCGCGACGCTATAAAAGCTCCAGTGATATTCTCCACCTAATATCATCCGGTGTTTATGTTCGAGCGTTAATTTAGCGCGGTTCATCTGCGCGAATATGATTATACCTATTGTTTCCCGTTCCCGGACGATACCATCTCGTAAATTCGAAACGTGCGAAACGTCTGCATCACGTTGTCCTTTCATTTTTTCTTTTTTTTTTTTTTGAAGAACGCTCCGTGACATTAAAGAAACCCTTTCCGGTCGCTCGCTCGATTTGACTCCCAAGTGTGACGAACGACGAGTTTCGCTCATGCCTTATCAATATGCATTAGGCGGGCCTGCCCGACTTACCCACTACTGGCAGAGCACTTCTCCAGACACTCGGCTATCACGGGGTCTTTTGCTTCCCCCTTGCCAGAAATGCCGCCGGCCGGTGCTTTCGCTAATATCTCCTGGAATAGACCGCGATGAACTGCGCAAAGCTTTTGCCGTGCGTGTAGTCCGAAAAGATTCGAGAACGAGGCCAGTTTATAAATCGCACCCTGGACCGTGGTGAAATTGCTTAAACTCTATCTTACGGAGATATTGGTTTCGATATTTTGAAAAACGATGCATTCAATTAAAATGGTTTATTATTCTAGTGTAAACGAGTTGTATATACCGATCAGCCGGTAGTTTTTATAGGATACAGTTTCTGCCCCCGAGAAATAACTAGGCGGACTTGTTTAACGATCGAACCATAGTCTATTTGCCAATCGCGCATTTTATTTAATTTACCTTTTGAAATATTTCTCTTCACTTAAAAAAATGGAAAATCGTATATTTGGATATACGAATAGTTATATTTGCATCTATATAAATATATGTATTTATAATTTCTTTAATCCTCTTTAAACGATGGCTCTTAGCCGAACCATGACGCTCGTCCAAAAGCTCAAAAATAAACCCATAGACGTTCCCATAGTACGTCACAAGTTTCCTTAAGCGATGTAATAGGATAATTAGTCCCATAGAACAACGTTCTTTGGAGGAGGTCTGTGCCAGGACAAGCGCGAGCTTGTTCCTTTACCTTCGGATACCGCGCGGAAAACAGGGAGAGTCTGGAATGAAGCTGAGTTTTACGGGCCCCGCGGTCCTTATTAATATGCATTAGACAACTCGAGCCGACTTACTCTCTCATTGTCCGCACGCTTTGCCGCCCGATCGGCCCCTTTGAGAGTTCGATTTGGCCCTTATCACTCAGCCACCCCATATTCTCTCTCCCCTGGCCTTCTGCCTCGTCGGTCCTTTCGGCATGGAGGACCGACTACTCGTGGCAATTTGCGAGAAGAAAAAAAGTTTGATTACTTTGCCAAGCGCTTATGGAAGTGGGCTAGTGTTACGACGACGAGCCGAGGGTAGAGGTCGGGAAAAAAAGAACTTTATA
Source organism: Ampulex compressa (assembly GCA_038496175.1). Lineage (NCBI taxonomy): Eukaryota > Metazoa > Arthropoda > Insecta > Hymenoptera > Ampulicidae > Ampulex > Ampulex compressa. The sequence continues at coordinate 121,267 of JBCFXI010000583.1, read as the reverse complement.
CTATCTCCGAGCGGCTCCCTCCTTCCTCTTCGACTCTCGGTTAAGAAAATCGCCCGTGGAGGAAGAAAGTGCCGCATAACCATGGGTTTCGTATCCCTGGGCATTCCAAGGGTGTCCCCCCTCTCCGCCGGAGGAGTATTTAATCCTCGAAAAAAGACTTTGCCCTAACGCGATTAACTTGAATAAATCACGTACACTTTCCATGCAAATTTGGCGGCTATAAATTAAAGGCGCGACGCGAACTACGCCTCGATGGGGCCTCGATCTCTTCGCATTTCCCCAGGTATCGCGCGGTCGCGTTGCGAAAGCCCGATGACGGTATTTTAAACGATGACACGCCGATAATGAATGTTACATAGGGATTAATGTTTGTGGATTTCCTTTATTAATCTCTGGTGACTACGAGTGATTATTAATCCACTTTAAATGCTCTTTCCTATTATCACCGTCCGCCGACAAATTATTGACTCGGTATTCGCAGCTCACGTTGGCCGCGGTAACGGAATTCCGGAACGAACGCTTCTATTTTCGCAAAATAAATGCGAATCGCTGAATCTGGCTACGTGAAAATCATATTTCACCGGGACCGAACGAACGGTATTACGACAATGTGGAGAATTGGGTTGGTAATACGAGTGGGATAACGCGGAAGGAGCAGCAAATATTTAATGATAATCCTTTTCAGTTCTGGAACTGCTTTCACTCTTAATATTATGGAAAATATTGTCGTTAACCTTGTCGCTCCTTTATTCGATTTAAAAATATATGACTTGGTATGTGCTTTGTAATATACTATGATATACCGAACAACAATCTTGAGGCAAATATTCAATTAAATTTGATTCAGCAATGAATGATGATATACTTATAATACGCTACACGTTTCGTTTCATATTTAATTATTTCCTAACTGTATACAGCTGAAAAAATCTGTAGACTATAATAGTTGACGATTTCAATATTTATATAAATAACATTAAATTAACATTACAAGTCAGTATCGAGAGATGGTATAGTGGATAGAGACTTTCACGCGGAAGGCCCGGCTGCGAAGCCCGCCCATCACCTCTGGCTTTTCCATTAGATACGTACATTATACCTCTGGTAGTACAGAACCTACTTTAAACATTAGAGTCTAGGCCCAACGATCTTAGCAGTCTGTGCCGAATATAAATTAAAAAAAAAATATACTCAGTATCAAAAGTCAAACAAACTAATATTCCTAAATCTTAGTACAATACTGAAAACATCGCTATAATCTCAATCGTACATATTCTGTATGAACAAATATCCTTTAGCTCCTCCCTATGCAGTACATATTCAATATAGATCAATATTCATTAACTATATTTCCTCTTATAAATATCCCCTCTTCGCGGGCAAAAGGTCCCCGGTTAAGCGTAGTTCGTGCTTCCCTCATGGTTCCTCCGTTTATTTCCGGAACGCCGTCGGCCGTGACGAAACACGAAAACGAGAGCGATCATCGGAAATTCCGTGAGAGGCGTATTCACGAGCAAGGGGATAGTATCTCGCGGACAAGCTGGGGGCACTGGAAGCCGGGGAGCGGATCGTAGATTCGAACCTTGGTAACAGTTTCATTCCGAGCAGTGAGCTAACGATCGAATTCCTTTTGTTGGTCGTGAGCGAGCACAGCGTAACCGCATTCCATCGTTTTACCCGGACGACCATTCAAGTAAAAAGGTCCCAATCCTCCTGGCAGCAGTTTTCACTAACGAATTCCTTTTCCGATCGCTTTCTCGCTCCTCTTACCCGCCCCCTCGGCCATCATTGTCCGATCCCCGTTAGCAGACCTCGAGCCAGTCCTTCACCTCTCTTACCCCTTCCGCCAGTGCTGCCTGCGACTCTGTCTTGGATACGAGCCCTAAAAAACACTCGTCGAATTAAGCTCTTCGCTACGAAAATCCGCCACGATGGGCGATCGTGAGGTTGTACAAGAGCAGCGAGTATGATGATAATTATGAAGCGAGGATAACTAGTTTGCGAGATGGATGATACTCGATCGATCGTCAAGTTCTTCCTACTCTGGTTTTATTTCTCGAAGATGAGAAATGTTATTATAAAGAGATAGACTGTATTTAAGTGAAATGTGCATTATTGAGATTAATGTCTCTCTCTGCTCGTGGTATTTAATGATGGGTCTTAAGTGTTATAATTGTAATATAAGAATTCTGTGAATCGTACGATTGTAGATCCGTGATATCGCCAATTTCACGTGCTAAATTTTGTACAAAACTTTGGCGACGAGAATTGTGATCGAATTTAGTAATAGAGAGATTACGATTTTGTGATAAGCAAAAACTGCATGAATCACGCAACCGCACGATAATCGATTAAACGTTTCGAATTTTCTGAGCAATGCGGCCATACATAATTTTATTACTGAAGCTATTAAGAAGAGCTACGACAGAGAGCAAGGTACCATCATCTCGTCTATCGGTCATTGTCATCCCCTCGTTCTACCTATCACATCATCCCTCATGCCCCACCCACAACCTTTCACCCCCAACTCTCTTTTTTCTACTTTCAACCCTTGGTAGACTGCCCCAATACCTCAAGATCTAACGCTTTATCCAGTCCCTTAAGAAGGCGGAGAAAAAAAGCGATTTCACCGTAGAAGAATCTGTCGACACCCGTTACCACAAATAACCTCAACCAGTTACTAGCAGAATTTCCTTATCTTTTATTCAATCAAAGCGTTTATCTTCAATTCTCCAAAGAGTCGAACCAAGAAGAATACGCGCACTAAACCGTACAAACGTCTTTTAAAGACTAAACTAAGATAGTGCCTAATAGGAGGGTAAAAGAAAATAGCGAGGGTCAAGGAGGCCAGAAATCGACAGCCGGGTCCTGGTTTCGACGTAATTCGTACAGTGATGGAAAGTGCCAATGGTGGAGGGAGCGAGGGTAGATTCGAGGAAGAAATCATACGGCCTGACCTTTTGCAACGTCCTTGGAAAACGAGAATCAAGTGTGAGATCCCTCGAGGTAACGCGGAGAATGAAACCGGGGACTGGATACCGTAGTTCCGATGAGAAAGATTTTAAGCGACCTTGTCGGACACCAGCTGAAATTCTTCCACTTACAGAAATCGCTTTCCCACTGTTTCTCGACCGGCGTGGAATCCTCCGGGAACAATATCGAAGCCTTCGTGGTCGGTGCAGCTGCGAAGATCGATAGCTTGGCATTTATCAAAGGCTATAACAAAATGGCAACAACAAAAGTTCGCGTATCCCAACAGATTGCGGTGCCAGCAAAGTCGAATTAATGGAAAACCTGAGATACGCGTATGCGGTTGGTGCAAATGCGTTTCATTTGCGATACATCGCGGAATTTAAATATATACGTGGTGCGTTATTATATTCGCTTGATTGCGTTTACCGTTGGAATTGTTATCGGATGCAATCCACTCGAATTATGTTTAAACTCGCGAAATAAATAGCAACGATCGATGTTCTTTTACTTTAATTCTAAAGTACGTTACGATCGAAGTGAAATACGTTTTCTTTATTTAGTTTAGGCATTAACGATCATTGACACTGTGCACTTTAACATTGATTTACCTTATTTTCATCCCTCTTCCTACTTCAATGAAACAAGCCGAAATATTTAGTATACATTCGGCGTAGTTATATCCTTTTACCACTACAATTCAGAAGCTTAAATCCGCTGTTTTTTAATCAGAAAAACACATGTTTTTTTTCTCATAGAAAGCAAAAAGAAATTTATTGAAAATATTTTCCTTCACTGGCTATACATTCTTCCCATCTCCCGAGCAATTCGCGGATACCACGCGAAAGAATTCCTTATCTTTCGAGGCAAATTTAGTTCATCAGAATACCACGTGGAATACCATATCAGAATACTACGGGTGGAAGACTTGAAAGTCTCATTATATATTAATTCTCCTTACGAACATGCACAGATATTACGAGGCTGGCTTCAGCAGTACTGTTCAGGCGCGAAATATCACCAGGCCGGCTGCACACGTCGTTGTGCTACACGCTTCGCCAAATCCCTGACAATCCAGGAGGAAAGGGTGACCGAAGTACTTCCAGCGTGTTCGGAAAGGACTTGGATATTTACGTGCTTACACGTACACAAGCCACGACATGGGAGAACGCGTATACATTCCTGGTAAACGGCGTCAGGGATATAGGACGGCACGTAAGGTCAATCCTGTCGAATGGCCCGAGCAATTTTCACTTTGCCCCGGTTATATCCGCGTACGTTTGTCCTAGCCTCTATCCACGCTCCCCCCTCTCTCAATGTCTCTCTCTCTTTCGAGCACCTCCCCCGCGCGTGGAAGGGAGAAGGCGAAGCGAGCAAGTCGGATGAAGAGAGGTAGAGGAAGAGAAAGGATTTACCGAGTTCAGAAATCGTCCCGATTTTCCGCCCTTGCGAAATTGCCCCGGCTGCGCACCTTTCGACGATTGACAGACGAGCTCCCCTCGCTCTCCCCCCTCTCTTCCTCACATCCTCTCACTTTCTCCCATTCTCGGATCCTACGTCCTCCCCGTTCTCCTGCCCATGATCCAGCGCCACCTTCCTTCCACCGTTTCTCAGCACGCTTCCTTCCATCCTCTCGTTCCTTCAAAATTGAACGGGCTGGCAAAATTCGCCCTTTGCCCCGGCCATGATTTCCCTCTCGCTCTCCTCGTTTCTCGGCTGAGAACGAGCTTTCCACGTCAAGTGGACCTTTTAGAGTCGAAATTTGGGACACGCGTAGCAGGGCGATATTGTTTTTGAACGCCCGCCCGGGCCCCTGGCCTCTTCGAGGTATAAGTTACGGGGGCTAGATCGCTATCTTGCCACGCGTAAAACGTTTATTAAGTCCCTGCGAAATGAACTCGGTAGACGGGCCGAGTCGGACGTGGCCGTAGGTATAGCGTCAGCTGGCTGTCAGATGATCCTCAAACTCTTCGAGACTACTTCTGGAAAGTTTCGGGCGCCGGTGGCACGACCTGAGCAAAAGTTATCGAGTAATTTGCCTTCCACCTTGGAACGCCGGGGAGATAACCGGAAAGAAACGAGCGGAGGGCCTTGTGAGGAAATGCGGAAACGGTTCCGGGGGCTCGTTTGTAGCGTACGTGTACTGAGTTTTGAGAACTTCCATCGGGCCGCGGTGTACATCGCGTGTTTTGAGGAATGCCACAATCTTCTTCGCGAACGATTTCGGGAAAAATTTATCCGGCTCCGTTGGAGGGCCCCGTACGTAATGTGACGTGGCTTCGAAATGAATGTTGATATGTTTACAGCCGAACTGTGCACGTTGGAAATGAGCGTTAAGCTTAACGCGCGTACGTACGCGCGAGAGATACGTTTTGTGGTCGAACATGATTTGTACACTGTACGGTTGGTAAATTAACGCCGAAGCTTAACGAATTTGCGATGCTAATCTGTCGATATTATTCTCTGTCTAATAGAATTATTGACCGCACTTCCGCTGTGACCGCGCATAAATTTCGAGCTGTGCGGTGGACGTGAATAATTTATAGCGAGATGCTGCCTGCTAACTTCTTCTCAATGTCAGAAGTGACGTAAATCGCTCAAGGAGTGCCCGAAAACCTCGTTCCATTTTCCCGCATCTCCGTTACCCAAGAACTTTCTTACGTTAGTTTCGTGATAACCCGAAGCGCTTGTACATTGCGTTTCCAACATTGCTGGTTAACTTACGTATATTACTTGCGTAATTGCATCAGAAAGGACTTGAAGTTAACCATAACTGCATGCATTATGAAAATCTTTCGTAATTCCGAGTTGCGTCCTTGTATCTCGTAGAACTCGCAGTTTTATAGGTATTTATGAGAAATTGATTATGCAAGGTTTTTAAAGGTAAATTGTGAAAAATCAAAATGCACCGAAAGAGAATGCTGGAGATTTTTATCAAATAAAAACTATCCATAGAAACGGTTTACTAACAATTGGAAACGTCTTATGCAGCTTATAAGTCAATATGTATGATTGTAGAATTGTAATCTGCCAAACGAAATCGAACCACTTTCGATAGGTTTGACGCGAGAAGAAATTAATCAAATATACGACGACACTTCTAAAAAGTCTCTCGTGGCAAAATTCAAACACCTTAACAAAAGCAATAAAAACCAAGAATTGATTTTTGTGGTCGTAGTGAGTACATCCACGTACTTATTATTCATTCTCCATCCAGTGTTATGGAGCTAGGAATGCAGTCGACTAAATCGACTATTTTGCGTCGAACAATAATATTCGTCCACTCGACAATGACCCAATTATTGAAACGATACCAAATTCTAAATGTAAACTAAATTAAAGATTCCAAAGATCAAAGCTATGAGTTATATGGTATTTAGAAAAATGATGTACAAAAAAACGGACCCTCGAATAACCGCATCGGGACTCGATACCAGGAGTACATATGCCTAAAAAAACCAAGCAGCTTCAATCATCACAAAACTACAATGAAATCCCTTCTGTTCCACTATAAGAGATAGAGACAGGAGTTATCCAAGCACTATCTCGCTCGTTCTTAAAGAGGTATTATGAAAAAGACAATCCTCTAGAAGAGAGCCGCGAGGCGTCAGCGACAGAGCACGAAAAAATTATATAGGCATCGTTTACCAAAACATCCATTATTCTTCCCATTTACATTCATCTTTACCAAAACCTCTTACACTACAAGAGAATCAAAACATCGACGCAATTAATCATCTCCCCCCTTCAAGTATCCCTCAAATCATCCTTCAAATACCCAAGTCCAGGTATCCCGCAGAGGAGTCCATAGGCGAGAAGTACGATTCAAAGAGAAATCTTCCCCGTGGAACTCCGAGTTTCCATCCCCTGTCCCAGCGCGCTCCTTACGGAGGGCGGAACTCTATTCCCGGGCGCAAGAGCGAGTCGGTACGTGCAACGTCCCGAACAGTCATCGGGATTTCTATTCCGCTCGCAGCGGTGCAGCCCACGTTGGCACCCTTAGAGGGGACTTTTTGCCCGTCGCAGAAAGAAGAAACGGGAGGAGCCAGGCTGGCCGAAGGTGGTCGGGTCAGGAATGTCGGCAGAAGCGTCCTAACGATGCCGGTCTCCTGCAAACCGGCGCTGGTAGGGCTGCGCGGCGAGGGAGGGGGGGGGGGGGATCGAGGAGGGCGCGGGTGGGAGGAAAAGGAACCGTATTACCAAGTGGACGTCGACGACCCCGGCGTGTCTCGGTCCTCCCTCGGGATACTCGTCTCGAATACGGGACGGTAATGGTGTCGGCTGTGTGCGGCATCGGACGCGCCAAGAGTTTGGCATCGTGCCCGGACATACAGGGCCCTTCCTTCGTGACGAGCTTGTTAAATTTATCGAAAGCGTCAAATTAGGAGAGAACCAGACCCGCCGCCCTCTCCTCCGCTCCCTCCGGCCAATCCCACTCGGCTCTGCTTCCTTGCCCGCTCCGCCTACGGCCCGCCGGATAGACCTTCGAGACGTCTTGTAGCTCGGATTTGGAAACGGAGCGGAAATGCTCGATCACAGGGAAACGAACATCCAGCGGATCGGGTTGTCGTCCTCCTGCGACGCGAGGGATTACCAAACGCCGGGATGACGGAGAGGGTGAACGTGGCGGTGACTCGTGCAGATTAAGCAACACTTTCGATACGGGGATTGTATATGTGGGTCATGGAGTATCGCTCGTCGCTGGAGAGGGTTGTGCGTGTATGGATGTATTGGCGGAGGAGGGATGATCGATAGAGATCGTGCGTTGAATAAGTGCGTTTTTGGAGCGTGCGTGATATAGATAGACTTCTATGAAAAGGATCTAATGCGCGTACTTGGTGCTTTGAGCGATGCGTAGCTGGGCCTTCGGGCAGACGTACTATGGCTTTTGGATATATTGGGTGTACAACTTTGCTCTCAGCGTGGCAAAGGATGCAGAATACTTTTAATCATAAATGTATAATTTTACGATAATATACATACACGATATATACATAAATGTATATTTTTTACGATAAAGGCCTAATTTCGGGGGGAAGACCAGTGGTAGCAAAGTTGTACAGGTAATAGGTAAGCCGGAAGTACGCTAGGAAGTTTCGCGAACAAATCTTTCGGTTTTCAAACTGAAAGACATGAAGTTGTTGTTATATTTATTCTACTCGGGGAATCACGTTGATTCATCTTGATCTTACCGATTCTTGAACTTTGTAAAGAGTTCGTCAATTACTAGTTCCAGATCTTAGATATGCAGTGTAAGGCTCCATGATTTTCGATAAAGTATTACCACAATCAGCGAATATATGAATCGCTATTAACATCTCATTCCTCATCCCATGCAACGCAAAAGGATTTTCTCCACAGGACAAGCTTTCAGATTCTCAAATACACACCTAATTTTCGAACAAATCACAAATAAAGTACACAACATTTGCTATCGCTTAGATTTCAAAACAACCGATGTCTCGCAGCCTGTACATCCTACGCATCACAAATTAAGTTACCATATTCTGTATTTATACTCCGATCGCTGTCATCGTAATAAAGATGATTACTAACAGCCATTGGCAATGACGGCGTAATAAACAGCGATGTCGAATAAACGCGTACCTCGCGGAAAACGTTTTAATCCCGGAGCGTTGCTTCACGGGCGCAACATTATACGTGAAGGGCGAACGTTCAAAACGCATAATTGCCCCTTGCATTATAAATTTAAAAACGTCACGGCCGGGCGGACGATACAAGTTGCCGGGGTTCGTGTCCGCTGGCCGTGATGATTTATAATAATAATTACAGGTACCGCTCGTCCATCAATTTTGGCGTTGCTGTGTATTTTTAATGTGGATGGCCCCGTTCCAGGTAGCTGCACGGACTCGTATATCACCGACAGTTTTGTGCAAGCTGTTACGAAGCGGTACTGCGAAATAAAATTTTCCCTCCACGGAATCGCAGTGTCGTAGCCCCGGCCTGGCAGCACTCTGTTCTTTTTGCGCCTCGTCGTACACGTTGCATATTTAAAGCCCTCCGGGTAATAACTTTATCGCGGAATCAAGAAGTGGTTCAATGTGGAAATCGTGTTCGCCATACGCATTAAATTATCTTAGCCATTTAACGAACATTTTCCGCAAGTGCCAGTAAATCAGGGACGCCCTATTTCCCTATTTCCTCCCCGTGACGAGGGACATCTCGGCCATATATAATTTACCCTCCTGAAAAACCCGGCGTATTTTGCTCCTCGTTGGTACGATACTTTTTCGGTCGGATCGGAGCTGTGGTAAGGTAAATTAGGAGGGAATAATTCTAGGACGATGGCTATAGGTCTACAGAGATGGCTTGTTGAAAGATACATCTATAATGAGGATTATAGATTTACGTGGATGCTTGTTGGAGTCTGTATCGAGGTGCGACTTTAAATTGTTGAGTCGAAAAGTACCGATTATATACTTCTTATATTTTAGAGAAATTGATACTAATCAACTGCATAAATTATTATATATTAATAGCGACACCGAAATTGCATGTTTTGTATAATAGATATTAACAACGATTATAGAAATTGTATTGATAAATAATCATTAGTAAAAAATTGAACATTTTGCACAGTAGATTTAATTTTGAATTCTAAACAATTCTTGAACAATCGCTAATAAAGTTGCAAAAGGACGACACTCTTTCTTATGTCTCAATTCGCAACTAATTCCAGACCAGTATAGGTAATCACTCAAATAGACAATCAGTATGGTGTCATAAACTATAATATTCACATGCAAGCACAGTTATTCGAACATAATTACGCACTACATTATCATGCTATATTATTAGTACACAGATAAACGCTTAAACAAACCAGCCGTGGTTTCCTTCGCATTCAACGTGCGTGCACGAGAAAATCAAGTTTGATATTGTGCAAGTCCGTTGGCACTGACCTGGTATTGATGCGCGACATCAACCGCCGCGGATAATTTGAACATTATGGAGCGGGCCCGACGACCGCAAGTAACGATTCTCAGACTGAGAGATACTAATGATGATTGCGCTCGTTAATAAAAGCGCGGCGTACGGTACCGCGTGGAGTGTCGGTCCTTTTTTTTTCTCATGCAGCATCTTTGTTTTTCGAGCGTTCCTTTCGACGTCGCTGAATAACTCTCGCATTGTGCACCCACACACGGGGAGTGGACCTAAAGCGTAGGCGCAATGCTGGCGGCTTGCTAAAGAGGTAGAAAAAACCTGTGGCCAACGCAGAGCTGAACTCCCGGAAGGGCATGAGAATGGTTTAAAAATGAGCAAAGTTACACGCGAGATAAGTCGTGGTTTCACGTCTTTAATAAGGGACGAGGCTAATGCGCCATGTAACTAGAAACGGGAGCCGCCATTGTTTCACTTTCAAATTAAAAGTTCTCGTGTAAACATTTACCCGCGGTTTAGCTTGGAAATGCGGCAAAGCAATCTCAAATGTATTAAAAGATTGCGCGGTTTATTGCTTTAGGGCAGGACCGTGTCAGATGCGGAGCCAACGTGGAAGGAAGGACGAATGCTCATTAAATTAAATATTCGTTCAAAGAAATTCTCCCGCTTTGGCGGCCGGCTGGGGAATATTTCTTCGCAGTTGACGAAACACGGTGAGTAACTTGCTCCATTAAGCGAATCAGTTTTCTAGTGGAAAGGCGAAATAAACCTCGATGCAAATCCACGAATAACCAAATACGAACAAAGCCAATCTACGACACCGATGCGACAGTAGCCAGGATTTGCTCGTCATTTCGGCACAAGTAGAATAAGCGGACTGTTATCGATCAGCTCGTTTAGTTCGATGTACATTAATTTACAAGTTACAATCGCACATTTTCCGAATTCCACAAATCTCGAATTAACTCATTATGACTGCTTAAACTTTACTCCTTTATCAAATTATCGTTCAAACTTATCATCGAACATTTGTCAAGTACGCGAAATCGTCGGATATACGAAATTATGGATCAACACAATTCCACGTTAATGATAATTAGCTATAGATCAAAACGAGCCAACGGCTTTCAAGACAACGATTACAAATACGTCAATTATTCGCAATTATCAGCTATACGCAAGCAAGACGTGCTGGCACGTAACCCGGGGTGTCGCATACCGACAATGATATCCGTTCGTGTACCAATCTTGGCCGCCGGTCCTAATGAAATTCGCTGCATCGTAGACGCGTCGATAAATGAGCGAGCGCCGTAACAGCGGAATTGCCTAATAAGCGCTATTCGTGACAAATTGCCCGCTCGTGATGCGATGGTATTTTGAGGTCGTGCCTGGAAACGGGGGCGAAGAGGCCGAGGAACAGGTTGGGTAACGGATTGTTTAGTTACTAGTACGGCCAACATATATCACGGGACCAGCCGTCAGGATCGCGACTGGAGTCTGGAATGACAATAATTGATTTCCCCCATCCGCTCGTCCTTCCTGCCTCGTCTTCTCGGCGCGCTTCGCCATCTTTCTCTCCTTTACGCCCACCCGGCTGCGAAGCCCTTGTAGCTCGCGCCAGCCGCGTTTCAGTCGGCTTGGTAATTTCATGCTCGAACTGACGGGGTCGATGCGAACCACTAGTCGGAAAGATCTTCTGCCGAGGTGACGGCGTGTCTTTCATCATCTTCGGCAACGGGCGGCACCTGCTGCCGCCTCGAACTCTGCAACGTGCCCCAGAGCCTGATTTCGGGCCGAGAAAGGCCGAAGAAGAAAGGCGCTCTGCCAGTTTTGTTCTATGAAGTTTTCCTTGGCCGCGAAGGATGGCTGTTAAACTGGTTAACCGCAGAATCTTAGCTCGATCGAAGAGTGATGAACGGTTGGTGTCTAACGGTAAACCTACCGAAGCGATCGAAACGACCGATCAATGGTTTCTTGGAAAAGTCGCTGTACTTCGTAGAGGAGCATTTTTAAAAATTTTGTATGATTTTGATGCAGAGTGTGAATCGTTCTATCGATCTATTGATGGATCTTTGAAGTCTTTTTTTTTTCTTTAAGGATATATATGCTGTACAAGAATATGTAAAGAAAATGGCTGGTAGGTTTGGTGTTAACGTGAATCGTAGGAGGGAAACATCGAGGATTCTCTCTTCTTTTGTTAGGCTTTGATGGTATAGGTATGCCCAGGTTTGTGCTGAATAAAAGCTGTAGTTTATGTATAACAGGAAAAGGGAAGGAGCTAATAAAGGATACAGTTTTAGACTCATTGTTAAAAAAAATCGTCGACTAGAAGAGATGCGGAAATTAACGGTTTAACTTTTCACGGTGGCGTTAAACTTGCAAATAAAATTTAGTACGGGTTATGTTTAGCCACAAATGTGGAACACGGCACTGCTATTAAATTATAAGGTATTCACCAGTGTCACATTAGGCGTAACGTGCACCCGTATCTATTAATTATTACTTTCCTTGTTAAGCTTCATTTGCAGTAACGTTCGAATTAAATCATATCCAGCATTAGATTTAATAAACTGTTAGTGTACCATGTTACACCGTTATCATTATATATAACATCCTAAAAATCCTGCAGTTTAACAACGTAGGTATTTGAATTCAACAGCAGCCTCGTATTTTAATTAAAAAAAAAAACCCTGAGACATCTACTTGAATATATTGATAACATATTCTAACCCTGCTTTCCTTAACTTTTATAAAATCCTTTAAAAAAATACGATGTAACCTGATTGATTACTTACAGTATGTTAAAACTTGACCATACATAACACGTGAAGTCGTTAAATATCTTGTTACATCGCTGTACTCCAGTGCGAGCATCGACAATAACGAATAACGCTTTAGTTACAAGGATAAGAGAGATAAGGATGTAATAGTTTTATCTTTGTGTAAGCATTCTGCGGAAATAAATGGGCGAATACCACGAGGTTTTCCAATCAAACTCGTCGGAATGAAATTCCGAAGATTCGATAACGATTGGAGGGTCCCTAACTTAGGAAAGGATTCCTGAGGGAATTGCCGTAGTTTCCGAAGCATCGACTTCGCTCTGCTTGTCGACGATACACCTCGTTACCCGGATAATCGCGTTGTCAATTTTACGCAGACGACAATCTGCTGGGACTCAGTCACGTGGCCAACCCGACGAGACGGTTCGAAGATCAAAGATCAGGGAAGCAAGCGAGAAGGAACGCGGATCAAGAGCGCTGCAAGGGCCACTAGTCGTAGCTACGTAAGGTGCGGGCTATTCGTGCCACCTTTATGTAAGGAATGAATAAAATACTTTGTAGTCTTGTCTGTAAACTTCACAGAATAACCGCTAATTAGGAGAGTGAACGAGCACAGGCGTGAATCAAGAGTAATACACAAGTTGCTTTCTGTAATATTAACATATATCATGTATAATCACATGTATAAAATGATTGTCCCTTTGCGCTGAAATATACCATTACACCAAACACGTTCCTGTGGTGTATATCCCTATGATAGAGTTTACAAGGCATTTGCCAAAGAAATCATCACGAGTTTCAAGCCAAGTATCCTCTATCCCTTAATATTAACCCAAGAAAATAAAAAGCTAGCGCCAGAGGCACACCACTCGCGACTGAGGGTCTTGCTAAGAACTCTAATGGCACGATTCGCTGTATACTTTCTATAAATTCTACCAACTGCGCTCAATTATCCACTCCCCGAATATCGGCCATTACAAGCGATGTAGCCTAAGAACTAACATCGTAGATCCTGCTGCGGAACTTCCACTTTACGCTTATAATACGTCGGACGGTTCGTAAGCGCGGTCTCGCCGTCTGACTCGCTTTCCGTCCAGGGGCCAATACCTTAAAAGCACCTCCCTTCGTCCCCCTGGGGCACCTAACCCTCTTGAAAGCGGCCCCTACCCCCGGAGCAGTCACTATCAGATTCGAAGCCCCGACGCAAGATAATCCTTCTCTTACATCTGGCTCGAAGCGCTTCCTTCCTTCCCCCATGGCCCTCCTCGTCGCCATTGCTAACCTCAGCTCGGAGTGTGAATCGACGGTTTTCGTTATCAACCCGGCTTATTCGTACGGGGTAGATTCCAACCCTCCACAGACGTGTATCACACAATTTTTCTGCTTGCCAACCCACCTCCACGGACGATCGGTTCTCAATGTCTACTCTACTCGGCTTCGCGCTCCTTCCGACCCTTACCACCGAGCTTTCTTCCTCCTCCTCAAATTCCAATCCTCCGGAGACGTCGCTTGTAAAAGCTGCTCGATTCTACGAGGAATACGTTCTCGGCGTGTTCAAGTGCTCCGATGGTAAGACGATGTAACTCCTCGTTCCGGATAGTTATGTGTTTTCTTTCTTTCTTCTTCTTTTTTTCTTGTGGAAGATAAGGAACGCTACGTTTTTGTTCTTAGACGTTGAACATCGACCGTTAGGAACGTCGTCTAGCTTCTCTATTTGCTTCACTTTTGGCAACCATCGTCTGAATGTATTTCGCTGCTGTGTATCCATGCGGTTTGAAACTTGGTTGTAGGATAGCTGTAGACGGGTTCATTGGTTTTTCTTTTTGTGTGACATTGGTGTTATGGAAGACTTCGAGAGAATGTATAACGGAAACTTTGACTGGTTATGATAGTTAAATTGTTTAAAAGGGTGTATGTTTCTAGTAATATTTAAAACAGTTAGCACAACGTTTCTCTCTTGTGCGCGTGAAAAAATTATTCCAAAGTTTAACGTCTGACTGTTTGAGGTATAAGTTTATACGACTTTCGTTTTGGATGATATATCGGTACTTCACTCCAAAAGCGATTGTCGATATGCTTAGCCAATAGGCATTGAATTATTAAGATCTCGGTTACAAAAACAAAGTGAAAGTAAGCCAATCTCCCCCTGAAACCGCCCATTAGTTCTCTTGATTTTGCTCAACTTTGCTCCACCGCATTTGAGCCAATCCAAGGGTAGCCAGTGTAACCTGAGCTTCCCTAAACCCCGTAGACCCTACTCAAACCGATCTAACATTACGCCAGCTGAATCAAACCGTGGTAACTTCATCGCAGTCTATCTAAGATGTACTCGCCTTATCCGAGGGCTCCAAACTCTCGTTCATTCCTACCGACATGGTCTACAATCAGTCGATTTCACCTGAGCCATCCCAAGCTGTGTACTTGAACCGGCAGAATTAGGAACCAACCTTCTCAATAAGAATTCTATCCAACTCAAGTAGACGTCCTTAGCATACTCAAGCCTGCTTCGAGTATTTCTCTCAACCCTACTTTATCGGAAACGACTCAATATCGTCAAACTACGCGTCAATCGAGTAAAACTTATTTGATCCTGAGTAAACTAGTCTCTGGATGGTAAACTTTAAGTGTATAGAATCAATCTTGCCCTGATTCAGCTTGAGTTCAAGAAGAACTGAACTGCAGCAAACAGAGGTTTGATTTGAGTACAAGTGAAAGAGTCGTAAGAGGCACGATAGTTCATGGTTGTTATCGATCGATCATTGGCCAGTAGTCTTGAATTTGTACTAATATGTTAGATGCGTCTCTGACTTAGCTTGATTGCTCTTCTATGCGTTTACGCTGAGAGGATTGAAGTATCATTGCACTAAATCAAGTTATGATTCAATAGTTTTGTTTTGATAAAAAAAAACAGTTGAAGTTTATTCACTTGGAGAATAATTACGGAGTATCGAGCTATAAGACTTTAATCTAAGTGAGATTTGATGACTGTAATTTACCAACGCGTATTAATCAATTCCAAGTTTACAGAACTGGAATGTACTCGATAATTTTCAAGTTACAATAAATTTAACTTGGTTTTAGTATCCTTCAGAAAATGATGGTGTACAAAAGCAAATTTGAATCGCAATCAAGTCAAAGTGTGGCGGGTTAACTCGGGTGTATTCGGGTCGAGGTCCTCCCGTTTCATGGAGAGTTTGACCAAGGTAGTTTTTACACCAATGACTCACTGCGGATTGTGTTTGCCCTGGCCGGACTTTGGGGCCGTAGATTATTGCAGATGAAACTGAAAATAGCCCAGTATAACAAGAACGATATGCAGAAAGATACTTTTTGCCCGCTGGTATAAACACGTCGAGCTTGTATTAAAAACAATCTTTCGTATGAGAAGAAATTGGTAAGATTGTATAGATATTGAACACATAATAATTCCCCTTGATCATAACTAATTTATTCACAATTGGATGACTTACCGCATAAAAACGACTTCCGCTGGTACAAGAATGGCAAAAATAACTCACCTGAAACAAAAGAAAAACAAAACTTAATAATGGCAGCCACATTATACGAATAACATCAGACAGAAGATTGACAAGGGGGAATAAAGACTGTCAAGCTTTCACACGTTAACTGCGAAGGTGATTTAAAAGAATTTTCACATTACGCCAAATTGTTATAATCGATAGGAGTTTAGTAATGTCGAAATAAGGAATCACTGTCATTTTGCTGCTGTCGACCAAAGGATAAATATGATCAAATAATAGCCTTATTGACCATATTTAAAATATATGTGGTCCACAATAAATTCTTATTTTTCACGAAATACTTAAAATATTAGGCATATGTTAACAATTACGCATAAACGTTGTATTTATCAGAATTTTTTTAAATCGCTCTTGCATTCTTAACTTTCTCGCCTGCGGTTCTGGGTACAAATCCATCTAAACGGTCATTAGAGAAGATTCAGCGACGAAGCTCGTATCACCATCCACGCATTTCGGCTTTCTTTCGACCGGCAGTCGGAGCACCCTTACCGTGCACCACTCACCTCCCTGCCAACCCCGTCGAGTGAGAAACTCGAAGCTATTTTTATCAAAGCAACGAGGCGAATGTCGCGAACGATAAATCATTCGAAGGTTCCACCCACCGTGCCCGCCCTTCTGGAGCAGCATCGTTTCGCAGCACGAAATAACGAATACCTTTCATTGGCCGAGTAGAATGCTGCTAGAAAGGTAAGGACAATTTTTCACCGTTAGCAACACCTGCGCTAAATGAATACGAATTGATTCGAAGCCACGTCCCGATTCGGGCTACTTTATTTTCATCTCTCGCGAACGTTTGTACTCCTCTTATTACTTTATTTCCCGCTTTGAATTTCCCAGGTGGACGTACTGGCCGACCCACATTCCGAGCTTTCAAACATTTTTAATACCGCCGTAGAATTTCGATGTATCGTCGCGGACGAATTCCGTGCGTCACGACCCTCCTCTTTGTAACAAACGCGCCCCGCGAATAGCGCACGTTTATCGGATGCTCCACTTCATATGAAACGAACTAATTAAATATAATTCCAGGGTTAATCGTTCGAACTACTTCAGTACTAATGGAGACCGTGTATTTTTTAAATAAGCGATACGGCGTTAAAGTCGCTCAGGTGAGCTTAAGCACACTCGTGATTTTCACTTTGCTTAGGATAGGTTATCTCTCGCCACCAGTTATTTTCTTTATCAGGTCTCTATTTCATATACTTCAATTTCAAGCTCAAAGGAGTGTAAAAAAGCCGAAGCGGAGAAAACCGGTGCTTTGTCCAGGGGAGGATCTTCAGATTATTCGAGCAGGCGTTCCATTTAATGCTTTAGTTCCTTTAAAATATGTTCGTATACGTGCTAAGCTCCCGCATATAAGGAATAATAAATTCACGTTTGCTCGCCGCTCTTCTCATAAAATTTCGAGAATATCCTTTACGTTCCAGAACGGTGAGCCACGTACCAGGCCGGAATGGATTTTCTCCTTTTTTTTTTTCTTCTTATCAGGAACAGACGTCGATGGAAACTGTCCAGTCAGCATCTATCGGGCACCTCGGGTCCCTTTTACTCGCAAGTCACCCACCAGGAAATCATGAAAGGGTTGCAGATTCTCGCACCATGGCCAATCAGATCCCTTTACCGGTTGCCGTCATTTACGCCCCCATAAACGCCGGATGAGTACGGACGTTTTCGTCCTTTCCGTGAGGGAGATAGCCCAATAACAAATTCAATCATCGGGAGCTCATTACGATGCGTTCATGGCGCGGCAAGCTCCATATGTTACTTTTTTGCTATCCTCGCGCGTAAAGAAATTAACTTGCGGTTATTTATTGTTTACGAATTAGAATCAGTACTTGCACGAGGAATAAATACTTTAAACACTCCTGTGATGCTATTTTTTTTTTACATCGGAACTGAGAGCTACCTTGCTTTAATATACGGGTTTAGGTACTGTGTTACGATCTTATACATATTTATGTTTGTAGAATACGAGAGTTTCACTTTTGTCCGATTATGCGCCTTAAACGAATTGAAAAGCGTAACTATTGTATATTATGCGGAATCTAACACTGCCAGGTAATACGATACTTTAAGCAGAACGGTAATGTATGTGAAAGTGTTTATATGAAGAGAATTTTAGGCAGAAAAATAGTAATATGAACATATCTCTGCCAAACTTACACAATTCCCAAATATACATCAACGCTTTTGATATTCAAAGAGGAAACTTATTCTAATAAAACAGTCTAGCTTAATTGGAGGAGTAATCCATACTAGTTACATTTACTAGTTACAAACATAATGCATCCAAGCCCGATTTAAGACCTCGGTATAAGGCCTAGTGAAATACCTAATGAATGAAATAAAAATAGAATGAATAAGAGAAACTCGAGATAAAGCTAGAAACGTGACGCGCGCCAGTAGTAATACATGCGTCATTGCAGCCTTGCCCAGTCGTAATTAATGTATCGTTCTTATTATCAGAAAGTAGTGTATAACAGGCGTAAAGCCTTCGCGCGTTCGTTTAATTTACGCTCGCATCGAGGTGACAGCACTGACCACAATTCAAAATACGCCATCCTGCCCTTGTAATGATATTACATAAATTACGATTACATAAGAGGTTTACAATTTCATCGGGGACTTTCGCGATGCAATCCAGATAGCGCAAATCTAACAACAGTCTAATGCGGAGAAAAAAATACCATACGCAGCGAAAATTAGGAAGCGCTATCTCGATCTACCATCGCATTTACATGAATAGAAGCATTCCAAATGGACGCCCTCGGCTGGTCATGCTTCAACATAATTTTTCGATTATCGATTTCGAGCTACGTCCGAGTATGCCCAGGGCATAACGTACCATCATGCTCTCATGCATATCCCGCAACATCTCATAAATCATCGTGACACGTGCATAAACGTTTCCTAACGTTCACACCTCACGAACGAAATAATTCGGAAACTAATGGCCGACGGATTGCTAGTCCGGGTGGAGGATACGTATACGTACGAGGATGTGGAGAGTTTTCACCCTGGACACGCAAAGGATACTCCTAGGAGCGGATGGATCCATCAATTCAGGATTGCCGCATGGCGAATTCGACCGTCATCCAAGGGTAAGGATGACTGATGGAGACCGGTTAGAGAGGCTAATGACGCAATCTCACCGTTAGCTAACTGGCAAAACATCCTCCGTAATGGATACCGTGTAACCAGCATCGAACATTTGCCTGGTCACGGAAAGAAGAGGTTCTCGAAGCTTGGGGATAATTTAGGTGAATCTGGACGAACCTTGGAGAAATCGAAATATTACGACGAATTCATGCTCATCTGTGTTCATCCACTGTTCATCATTTTTTCAGATCTGATATAGTATTTGTTATACTTAGAATATTGCAGAGCAATATGAAAGAAAGAGAAGCACCAGAAGAACCTTGACTTATACCATTTCTTTTATTAATTTATCAATTTCTTTTATCAATTTTATCAATTAAGCAAATCTTAGTTAATAGAATATTATAGAATCTTTACGTATTCATAGTTTGTTAACCGTTACTGTCACCGCGTACGCATAAAGTTTCATAGTGAACAATCACTATAGTCAACATCAAAAATTAGGCAAACAAAATACGTCGAGCGTTAAAATCTCAACTATCGTCTCCGGATCTTTATTTGCAATGCACATACTGTACCCCCAGTATTTAAAAAAAAACACTTTTCATCATAAGTCTCATCATCCTCAGCAAACAACGCCCAATGTTTAAAAAACTAACGTAATCTCCGGAAAATTAAATCGAACAATTTAGAATTCACTACAGCCTCGGGATATCAACAACCAACTTGCGATTCGGGATTCGCGATAAAGTAAAACCCGCCTATGATGTGACAGAAACGGTGTACCAACGATAAAGCAATGCGTCCGCAGCTCAGAATCGGCGAACGTTTCCAGCGAAAGCATTCTGCAGTGCTCTATTAAGACGGAATTTCGATAAAGGCCGCACCCTCAAAGGAGGCTCTCAGGTAAGACAAACTTGCCGATCAAAGTCGGACGAGGCAAGGCACAACAGCTATTGTATCCCGATAACGCGACCGTAAGACCGAGAGCCAGCACGACTTGTCCCACCTTCGGGAACCAACGTTGGACCACGAAGTTCCTCTCGATCCGACACCAAGGCGGGGAATCCGGAGGAACTCGGGACTGCCTACTTTACACATTCATGAAGCGGTATCAAAGGCCGTCAAGATCACTGCCTCCGTGGGATCCAGGGGGAATTGAACCAGACTGTGTGTCGTGTGTTTGCGGTAACCCTAAAACGATCGATCACCGCCATGCTCACGAGGTTGCGACCCAGAAATCGATGTCGTTCATGGCGATACCACCGCAGTGCCGTACCCGTACACGTGTATCGCCTCCGAGGATCCTCGTCACGAAGTCGCAGTCTCGAAGCTGGGAGAATCTTTTGATTAATCGAGGTTCAATAACGGTGTTTATCTTGGCGATACTATCTTTTGCGATATTTAGGCGAGGCACCCTTAATACTTTGTCCTCCTATACTCAGCGCGGTTCGATATCGTGTTCCTTGCCATGGATGCTTCGAAATGATCGCGTACATAATGCGAATAAATCTCTTGGCTGCATTTTCTATTCGCGGCTATCGCGAATGCGTCTTTAAGAAATCCCTTCGAGCGCCCGTCGTATATTTTGAAGCGCAACATGAATGTAACCCGGAATGCGAGTTGGCTGGCGCAAAACGGATAAAACGTCTTGGACCGCGGAGAGATCGGAATGGAAGGGACTCGGTATCGGGATGTGAATTCGTTATATATCTGGGTCGCGCTTCTCTGGACAGGCAGGAAATTATAATCGACTTGTAATCGAGGCTTGGGAAAGACAGCGGGAGGATATGCAGTCTGAAGGATCAGACTAAGGATTATCGAAGACAATTGGCAGTCCTGTTAATTCGTCTTCCAGTCGCAAATGCTGTCGTGCAAGTGTATTCGCAATACTGAATTTTTTATAATAGCGCCACTATGAGGATTCTAGTTTAATCCCATCCTTTTACCGCTGATCTCAAAATTTGGACCAAAGTCAAGTAATGGTCGTCGTTCCAAGAACGTGCATTTAATTATAAAGTGAGGCTTACGGGATTTCGATTTACTATCGGCCGATTTACAGGCACATTTTGGAAGGCATCCAATTCGATCCAGTTTGATACAACTTATGCTCCCGATAATGCATTGCTATAGCTCGTACGCAGTAAATATCGGATTATTTTGCGAGAAAGGGTATATCAAAACACCATGATGAAATGGAACGGTTATCCCTCCTGTCTGATCGTCATCGATCATCGACCACGGAATACAAGCCTCCGTCATACCCGTCGATCCCAGGAAACGCCTAATGGCGCTATGCCAAAACCTTTATTCTAGTTGATCACGAATCTTTCGTAAGCCACACCTCGCCGACCACTCCCACCTTTTTACTTATCTCGCATTCAGTTTCACACGTGCACGCACGCGAGTCCACGCCGGCGGAAGAAAGCATAACTCGAGAACTCGCGCAAGAACCGATTTGTACAAATCGCGAAGTTTCCGTTCCGCAACGACTCTCCCCATTTCTGTTAACCGCTAGGCAAGACTGCCATAAATGGCCCGAGGAGTCGGCGGACGAAACGTAAAGGGCGTCGTAAAATGTCCCGCTGACTTTCAAGCTGAGCGATGAGAGTCGATAGAAGTGAAAAAAGGGGAAACTTTTATGTTAAAAAGGTCGAAGAAAGGGGATGATTGATGGCAAAGAGAATAGCGATTTTAACAATGTTCAGTATGTTTTTCATCGTCACTGGGAGGAGGCATTATATAGGGTAATTCTAAAGATATATCAAGAAGTTTAATGACACCACGATTTAATAGATGGAGGACCATAAAGCTGCCGGTTGTTAATAACGCTACTTTTAGGCACTATAACTGAAATATAACGATTTATACGCGTAGGATTTTCCTATAACCATTCGGATGCTTGCTTCGAGGAAAAAAAGAGCTACATTGTGATATATAAATCCAATCAGAACCAGAGTGAACTATCCACTACAAAATAAATGGACTTACGCATCCAATCAGTTTCTCTCGCTAATATAATAATTCCGTCATCGTGCTCGGAAACCCTTGAATTTTAGTCAACCGCTCAACCCAGCACATCGGCAGAAAACGGTTAAAGCCGATGGACCAAGCGTGCCTCATTCGCTTCATATCCCCAAGGAACATTGGTAATTGCATTCTTCTCATCGATGTGATCCCCCACCCCTAGCTCTCTCCCTCCCTCTTCGGGAATGCCCCATCGAAAATTTCACGGGCGAAAAAATGACGGTAGGGCGGGTGGCCCGCGCTTTTTTCCGGAAGCATTAACGCAAAAAATTCTGACATAGCAGACGGAGAGGGGGGCGAGGGGCCAGCGGGAGGAGGGAAAAAGCTCGTCGAAATTGCAATCGCGCTTAGAACACCATCACGAGGCAGTCAGCAAAAAACAAAGGCATTTCGGGCTTGGAGGGGTGCAAAGGACGGGTGCGGCTTGTCGGACGCGTGCTAACTTTAGAAATGAAAGGCGGTGACAGAGGATGGCGGCGGCAACGGCGGCGGCGGCGGCGGCGGCGGCTGGCCCCGACGGGGGAAGCCAGGAATTGGAGAACGGATGCGCAGATAAATGGACACAAAAATTCGGACAAAGCAAACCAGCTACCGCATGCCGCGAATGCCACGAGTTCTTCCGCTCTTTTTCGACGCATCATAACCACCCTGGCGCGCTCCCCCTCGGCCCCGGGCCCCCCGCACCCCTCCGCCCTTACTGGGCGATTCGCGGAGACCAAAGACGGTGCTTGCGACGTAAGAAAGCCGTGGGAAGGATTCCGTTGGAAATAAACGTCCTCGGCTACCAGCGTCTACCATGACGAAACAAACGGCGACGCGAAAACAACGGTGAAGAAAAATATTGGTAATATATTATCGGGATGGGCGCTCGCGGGGGAGGGGGTGGAGGGACTACGTATTATCCGATTGCCACAAAACAGCGCCCGCATTTTTCACCCCTCTTACCACCCTCCCCCCCCCTCCTCCCGAAATTAATCGCCCGCCGACGTATTTTTCTTCCGGGCGGAGGGACGAATTTTTGAGCGAAATGAAATTCCCCTCGATATTTTCAGCTTCCCGAACGCCTTCTGCCGTGTATTTTCGCGGAGATAAATGAGCGCGACGATAGGGGGACAGCGCGCGTAACTTCGTATATACGTCGCATAGGTGATCTGCTAATTTGCGCAGAATATGAGAGGTGCTCGCTTTCATTTTTGGGAAAGTGGTGCAAATTAAAATCGCACTTTTCTTAACTGGAAATTGAAATTTGAATAGACGCTTTGATTAATATTTGGAGCAAATAATGAGGAGGAATGTAGGAAATATATGTTAATATTAATATTTAAGGATTTGAATATAATATATAATGTCTTGCTGATTAGAACAAATCTGAGTAATAAGGTTTTTATCGCACATGTATTTGTTTATAGCCGTTGTAGTTTCTCTTCTGCATTTAATAATCCGTATAAATTGAATTTAACGGTTTCCTCATGCCTCATTGCGCGTTCTATGATATATGGTTAGTTGTTATAATCGATTATGTATTAAGGTGCGATACGTAGATTCAAAATATTTTTCGTCATGCTCAACCACGCGTTTTCATAGAAACCGACAAATCCAGGTCCGGGTAATCGGATCGGCATTAGCAAGTGCGTTAATATACACGAGCCTTTAATACATCGTTTAAAAACTACCGGTAACAGATAAAGAGATTAAACATAGTTGAAATGGCAAAGTCCTGGAACGAATGCTCTCATCGCGTAATCATCCGGGCGGGTTTGAAAATTAAAGAAAAAATCGAACGCTCATATCATGGATCTTGAATTATGCGTGAAGAGAGTCGTTGATCGATGGTGAGCAGGTAAATGCGTACCTGCTCGATTCGAGTGCAACGGCTAGAGGGGCATAAAACAATTTCCCGGAACAGATCGCATAAAGTCTCACCCAACTGCCATAAATTTCTTTCTCGGTGCGCGCAGCAATGCTCTTCCAACTTTCAACCGTTTCCACTAAAACCTTCGAGCCCCCACGAGTACCGTGAGCTCCTTCGCGGCGTTCTCTCCGAGGATCGATCGTTGGAAGCATTCAAACAAAAATTATTTTCTCCGGAACTCTCGTAATCGTCGGTGAAGCGAGCAATTCCGACGACTCGCACCATTTTCCGAAGCTCAATTCGCTACCAGATATAACTTTGCGGATTGTACGTAGGAACGGCGAAGGAAGATCCTCGAAAGAAAAACAGTTGCGTTTCGGCAAGCGTATAATACGCGAATTTGTTTGAAACCCCCAATGCGCTTTGTGCGCAGCCAGTGTAGAAATCGAAGTGCCATTAGCTCGATCACGTTACATTTACTTTTTGCTTTACCATATTTTTGGGCGGTCTTTCGGAACAGGGATGCAATTTTGTATGGGAATGAATGTCCAGGGAGAGGTGTTATTATTGGACGTACGGAGAGTGCTTCGCCGTGAATTTCAATCCTATAAATTTCAACAAAATTCCAACGCCCTCGGCCGATAAATCGCAAAATCCACCCGGCGCTCGAGAGAAATGTAAACTGGGTCTTCGAACGAAAGTTTCATGGTAAACACATTTGTATGGGATCGCTTAGTAGTCGCGTTATCGTTTCTAAACCAAATAAGTACGCCTAAAGCGCAGCCAATTCTTTTCTGACTCGCCGATTACGGTGAAAAATCCCCTTACAACTTTTCTAAACTTGAAGATTGCACTTCTGATGTTGTATACATGAAAGATATAGAAACCTTTAAGAGCGTTAACGCGGCCTTTGAAACTTTTTCAATAAACCATCGTACGCAACGGGGTAGGTCGTCCGAAAGTAATGTGTTTACTAGGAATGTTTTCCTTTCGTATATTTCCTCCATAATACGTGCTCCAGTCATCGACGTGGCGAACCTCGAACATTGTAATATTATACCGGGGCAAAGCTTAGAATCTATCATTGTATAACTGCTATAAAACAAAATTAACGAAATTACGTAGGTCACTGCGCTTGAGAAATAAAGAGGAAACTTTAGGAAGAGGAATTTTAGATAAGAGAAAATTCGTAGAAATCATTGGACTTGGAAAAATGATAGCAGTTTTAGAAAACGTCATTTTACGTCACTGGGTATTCTTAGGCTAATACACAAAAATTGTGCTAAATTGCGTGCGATTCTTAGCGAATCAACATTATTCCTCGTTTCATCCTCGAAATAGTCATGTCAGAGAGCTAAAGTCACTATCTTAGAGAACGCCTTGCCGACGTCCGTTCCTTTGGCAAAAAGATATTTACATAGCTAAAAGCACGGAGGAGCACCGTGGCTTCGTACCGGCGAGGAATTGCAAACCGATGCAAATCCCGCCGTGACCGCGTTCGCTAAAATGCATTCGCAGATTTAAGTCACGTCGATCTACGATTCGATACAAATTACTCAGTTAACGAATCCATTGAGTCGGTCCTCCCTCCGTGCAGTTTCATTTATCGCGAATCATTCTCGGTGCCTTGAACTGAAAATTCATTTACGGCTAATCGTTTTCAACACTTATTCGATTCGTATCTCCCGCTCTCTTCTCTCCTTTCTCCTTATCTAAACCCATTTGTAAACTCACGTCTGACATTCTGCAATCCGGCTGTGCTTGCAATGTACAAAAATCACCCAGATTCTTTACTCAAGTGTCTCTACTCAAGGTGGCGGAATTTAAATTGGAATTATTCCTAGATTATATATCGTAGGTTGTACTACGTAACGGATAAACATTTTCTAATCAGCCTTAACGATTCTGACAGAAATAAAAGTGGCGATCGTGCTTTTAAGAAAACGCGAACTCTATCAACAACGAACTCAAAATGTACCTCACGTTTTCTACCATACTCTTACACCCTCTAAATAATCTAAAACCAATAGTATAAATGTTCATCACGATAAACCGCCTGTTAATTATTAATCCCCTTCCTCCCTCTTCCACCATTCCCAAATACATATTCAAGGTATCAGAAAATAATCCCAACAAGGATCTCATACTCGCCCAAAATACAAGCGCTCGAGCGTAAAACTGGGACAAGGCATCGGGCCCATTTCTCAAAACATCTCGACCATCGACGAGCGCGGCCGGTTTCTTCGTCCGACAAAGGGTTAAGGTGTCCCTATTTGTCGGGACGTCGGGCGACCCTCCTCGAGATAAACCTTTCGACTCTTAAACTCCGATTGACGATTACCCTTCTGCCTCTTTGCCCCTTTATCGTCCTCCCCCCTTTCGAGTCCTCTATCGAAACTTTTCCTCAACGGCCTTCGTCCCAGCAGGTGCAACGGAGAGGCGACGAGGAGGACGACACGGAAGAGGATGGCCTAGCACGGTAGATAGCGCGCCGTTTGCGCTATCAGTGCACTTAAGATCTTGCGGCTGCCAGAAGAGAGAGGGAGAGAAAGAGAGAGAGAGAGAGAGAGAGAAACTAAGGGAGAAAGAGAGACAGAGATCGAGAGATCGAGAGAGAGAGAGAGAGAGGTTGGCAGTTGCGACGCCGTCGTATTCCACCATCGTCGAGGACGATGGTGCGGCGATAGGAAATAGCGGAGACGACGGCGTCGGTGCCGATGGTGGCAGACTCGTAGAGCGGGGTTGAATATTCATTCGCGTTACATATGGATCAGCCCTGAGCGGCATGGCTGGAACGAGCTAAGAGGAAGGGAACGGCTAAGCGTCAGAGAGGGTGTGCACCGCCTACGGATTCGAGGTAAGGGCTTGAATATTGCGCAGTACTCGCAGGTGCTGCATCCGCGGCAAGAAGAGCGAGAATCATCGCGGGTTCTATCGAAGTATGCAAAGGTGTCTTTGGTAAGAACCTTCGGGCTTCGTTCGCTTCGTTGTGCGCCGCCCGGGGTAACAGCTGCCGGGTGGGGCTCTCGTTAGGTCTCGATGTCGGAGGCTTGAATAAAGCGCCAGGATATACCCCTCCTCCCCCCCTCCAACTGTCTCATTCTCTCTCTCTCTCTCTCTCTCCCTGGTCCCCCCATCGCGGTGCTTCCGACTAATGCCTCGATAACGCGGATGACCTCGTTCGATCTCGCGCGTAGAAGGCAAAGACTGCGAGAACAAAGGACCTTCCGAACTGCGCGCCCTTCCTGGCGCTGTCGAACGTGCGGTTCGTCGCATATTACTCTGTAGCTGGCCGATGAATTCTCGATGCTGCTGGCGTTGATTTTTTTTTTTCAATTCTTTGGACAAAAGGCGCGCGGGAGTCTGAGGAGTCACGCTATGTTTCCGGCTGTAGACGTGATAAGATTTGGAAGCTGTTATAAAGCGTGTGAGAATATCGTTTAGCGGTGAGCCTAGCGAAGCGAGAGAAATGAGCGGTCGGTTGATTTTTAGAAAAATCGGTGTATTTAATAAAAGGGTATTTTTGGAGATTTCATTATGATTTTGCCGAAGAAAATCATACTGCGGATCTATCGATATCTCTTGTTAATACCCTTTTTCGTTAAGGATATACATGGTGTATATAAATATTTTCAGAGTGGCAGGTAGGTTTATCGTTGAACAGAGATAACCTCGATGAAGATATTTGCAAGTTTCTGTTGAACTGAAATCTGCACACGATCAAATGTGTCACAAATACTTTCGTTTGGCATTGCAATATATTCGTTTGGATATTCAACGTTAACCGGTACGAGACGTAAAATTAAACGTTATTGCCTTCAAAGACAACTGCGAGATACATCTCCATACTATTTGTGACATAATGCACCTACTCTTCTCCCTCAGTAAACCGTATTACTAACGAAGCCGTGCTCTTGATGCAATAGTAATATTATTATTACTCGTCAAGACCACGGCTACATTTATAATCCATACTATTTGACCAAGAAACAACAGCTTCGCCATGCTGAATACCTGATGGATAGAGTTCAAAATCACACGTTATACCGATAATCAGCTATACAATCAACATATAAAATCCTGTGGAATAAATCGTCCTTTACGATCAGAACAACATAAGCTTCCAACCGAACATACCTTGTATCTTTCCTCTAAAACTAAGTCGCACCCTCCAAGGTGCGTACAAAGACCCGGGAGTTTACGAGAAATCTCTATGCGGCTTTGGTATAGTTAGTAGGTACAATTATGACGGCGACTTCGCCTCGATAACGATCGAGAAAGTTAACCGGTATCAGGACAGGGCTAAGCCTCGTAGCCATAAAAGCTCCTCCCGTTTCTGTCCCGGTTGGCCGAGAGGTAATAAAGCTGCCGCGCTTAACGCCTTATAGACGCACGGAATGTTTAGAGCTCTCCGCGTCATGATCCCCGTGCGCCGCGAGGCGTAAGTTTATTGCTTACGAGCGCGCTCACGTCCTCCTCGACGTCTTTGTCGGTTATCTTCGTTACTCGACGTCGAGCAGGAGGACGAATACCTTATTTATTTTTCCTCGCTACCTCCGCCGCGGCGAATTTGCGTGATTAAAGCGGCACACCAAGGGTACCGAGGTTTACCTTTCTTTGTGCCCAAGATGTCGGTTGCGGGCGATTGCGTTAAAGGGGTGCTCTCTGGAAATTTCGTAAGGACGAGCCGGAAAACAAAGCAGAACTCGGATATTACGCTTATAAACTTGATATAGCGTCTGCACGGCCAAAATTGCGCGATCTTGTTTTGACAGACGTCTTCGAATTGACTTTATTAAAGGTTTCGTTGAGAATACGAAGCACGAGTTTGACTTTTGTCCCGCAGCCTGGAAACGTAAGTATTATGAAATATGGGCGCCGCTTTCGAGAGCTTTAGCGGAGATTCGGGTCTGTAGTGCTAATTCGAATAAATATCTATTTTTATTTGTCTAATATATATATGAAAGAATTTGAAGGCGTAAGTAAAGAACAGTACTGCCATTATCCGAGCAATATTATTTGTTAATTTCTCGATAGTTTTTATCGGTCAAGTTATTATTAGATACCACTTAATATTATCGGCCAAAAATATAAATGCTACGTAACCATGTGGATTATGCGGAAGCAATGCGCGAGATAATCTGCGACGTAAGCTTGGTTAGCTCGCGATATGAATATTCAATACGGATGAGATCGCGGAATTAATTAATGCATTAAATGTCAATATGTTGAAATCCAGAAGGAACAATTCATAAGGGCCTGCCGTTGGTTCCAGGGTAGACAGTGAAGCGGGAGAGGGAGAAAGGGAGAAGGGCAAATGCAATAGGGGCGAATCTAGAGAGGGTCACAAGACGAGGGGTGGCGCCCTGTCATTAACAGCCACCTATTGACAAATACGCGAGCTATCGTACTCGACACTAATGCCATATCATCCTCAGGCCTTATTGTAGTCATTACTCCCCTTCTTATGCGGTGCGGAACAGCCGGCCATAACGATGAAGAACGAACGACGAGCGTACGGTCTAACCTTTGGAAGTGATTAAGAACGCACGAAAGTAGAGCGATGAAATATGAAACTCGAAAGCTCAAAATACCTCGGACAGGAGTCGGCACTAAATCTATCACGATAACCTGCCCAAACCTTGTTTCTTAGTTCTACGATAGAGTCGTTTGAACAATGTATAATGCAATGGTTTATGCCACGAGATTTATCATATAATTGTCGATGCAAGAGCTCTTTGTATAATCGCGATCGTATCCTTACAAAACGCGTGGCGAGTCCACGATATTCATTACCCGGGGCAAATTTTCAAATTTCAAACTCCAGTCAGGATTTCCTACGGATTCTCAGCCTTTAATCCGTAGTTTCTGCCGGTTATCCGGAATCATCGGGTCCACTGCGTAGGCTCAGTGACCCAAAGTAGAGAACCCTTTCCGCTTAGCGGCCATTTCGTTCATTTCCGGCTTCAGGGTGCAGAGGAGATCCATTTGCCCCCCTCCCCTCTTTGTACCTTCCAGGCATCGAAGGCCATTGTGCGTTCCATTCCCTACTTACTTCCCGCGTCCCTCCTTCGTTTGTCAGTCAGTTTACATTACTTGCGTGGCGAGCGCGAGAGGGACAAAGCGTACGGCGGGTACGTATTTAAAACGGCCATTACGTCGGTGTAATTATCGCTTTTCGATTCCAATTTGATTCACGAGGGGCCACGGCCACTAAGGTCCTTGCGCGGAGAAAAATTCCAGGGAGATTCGATCAGGGAGAAAAAGCTCCGGAGAGGCGTTATTTGGAAATTTAAGAGGATTCTGTCTTATTATATCAGGCGACGGCGTAGCGCGAACATTAATCTGTCGATATACGTTACCAGTTAGCCTCGAAGGCAGGAACGGCTCACACTTAAAATCGCATCTAAGGAAGCGAAGTAAATGGCACGGTAAAGTACCTCGCTAGGAAAGATGTCGGGCATTTTTTTTTAAAACCGTTGGGAAGATACGTCAGTACCGATGCCTGCGTACAATATGAAATCACGTTACAAAAGATCTCTTAGGGTTGCCGTAGCTTTCGGTTGCACAAACCAAAATCGACGAAGTTAGTGAGCAAACTAGATTCTAAACTAACGCAACCTGGTATAGGTTAGAAGAGATCGATATACTACGCTTTCAAAAACCCATTCACCAACGATATTACGTTACAAAAACCGTGTACTTGAAATACAAGATACTTCCGACACCAATCCTAGTATTTATCACAGTAACTCCAATCCACAATCCCCAAGAAAATATCTAAAGAAACGTAGGGAAACTATTCTGGAATAACGATGAGGACAACGAACATAAAACTCCATATAAACCCGTAATGGTCAAAAATAGAGTAATAATGTATCGTAAAGTAATATAACACAAGAAATGCAGGGCGATTTAATGAACGGATAAAAGTGCAAATAGTTATTGTTATAGGCTGTTAGAGCAGTAAACTCTGAGGCCCGTTTAAGTCCGCGGTTAGTGCTCTAGAAGTGATGCGATAAGAACTGCGCCCGGGAGAAGGTAAAGGTTTGCTATTATTCTCCAATGTCGTTGATATCACCGTGCGGGCTTCCACACCACGTGGCGATAATCGGGGCAAAGTAAAAGGGGCCTGGTATCACTTCGAGCTCGCACCGCCGGCTGTAAATTCCCAGGTAATCTTTTCATCGTGGCCGATAACATTAACCTGCGGCCTTTCCACCCACGGCGGTTGTCAGATTAGCACGTTACATCGGGGACGCTTAGGGCCGATCGCCGCCATTTTTGTAGTTATCTGCCGGCACCGTGGCTAATGGAAATTAGAGCGCGGTGTAGAAGTTTAATTTCACACGTTACGGAGATAGGTGGAAAATCTTCTGGAAGGCTGCCCCCAGGGGCAGCAAGGAAGAAGAATAAAGGAATTAATAAAGGTATTAATCGCTCGAAGGGGATATTGGTAGCGTAAATATATTTCGCAAAGAAACGAAACATTTCTCATTTACAGCTCGCGTATATTATCCGAATAATTCTGAATATTCAGCTAGAATTTTTTTAATAAGATCGTAGAAATATCTTGAGCAAAGTTATCACCGAAGAACGATGACTTGTATCTATCTACATTAAGGTACTGTATCAGCGCGAAGCACGAAAAGTATCTTTTCGTTAATTCCTGTTCTTCAACTATCAGGTAGATAACTACAAAAGCCATCTTGCTTAAAATATTTTTCAAATATACTCTACACCGATAGCAGAAATACATACTACACTTTTAACTCCATCCAACCGACAATCACTTCAAAATAATATTCCTTTTACATACTTCCTCTGAAGTCTCTTCCTTCCATATTTGATAATTATCGTAAATAATTCAGTTGCCTCATAACCCACTCTTTACGTCCAACGTATTCCTTTCCCTTTAAATATAACATATCTCGCGAAAAAAAGCACTTAGAGTGCGATAAATATTTCAAAACCTCATAGAAATGTCGGCCGTGCAAAGTCATTGGCAAATGTCGGCCTTTTGCAGGAATCGATAATCGTCGATGGATATAGAGCTCGAGCAGTGGGATCGACCGGTACCAGAGGGGTACCGGACGAAAGCAGACTCGTCGAGGAGTACGGTCCATTGCAAACCAACTCATCGCTCATAACACGAACGACGTCGGAAGCTACATCTGGCAGAGTAATACGGGCAGAATGAACGGGAACATCGCACGTGAGCGGGTCGAACGTGACGGACAAGCATACGGGCGAAGAATTCGGATGACGCCGGATGCGGCGAGTTACTGGCTAAAAAAGCACGTGGTGGCTTTGCGATCCTCGGTTGCTGGTACCAACCGTCGGATGGCAGCACTCGCACGTATAAGTTCACGGTTTATTTATCCTCCCCACTTTCGCCAGGGCCGTTTGCATTTTTTTCCGGCCTCTTTGCGCCCAGCTAGAGCGAGCGTAGCTCCTTCTATTCCCTAGGGTATCCGCTTACCTTTAAAGGAGAACTAAAACGCAACGCCTTCCAGAGAGGGAGAGTTCGACTCTCTGTTTTTAGGAATTCTTGCTCTTCGCCAGTCATATGGTTTTGGGGCAAAAACGCGGCAAAGCTCGATGCAAGGAAAAGATCGTTGTTCCTTCTTGCTGTAAGCTGAACACGTGGTTGTGGGATAGAACCAAAATGAAACGTACCCTACAAATAGAATGGAGCTTGTCTTTCTAAGATAATCGCTTTTGAGCAGGATCAAAACAAAACGTGTACCAAGGAAGAAAATACTGAACAAGAGCGAAATAACAATTCCAGATTTGTGTATGTAAGAACGTGTGTGCTAATTGTATCCGTTCAAACGTAGTTATATCACGTTTTGTACTCTCTTGTCTTTTGGCGCTTTTTTCCGATAGTCAAGTAAAACTTTGGATAGAAATTTTATGCACATTTCTTCGAAACGATTAGTCTGCTGATTGTGAAGGTTAGATTCAAGGTCGATTCTTTTTCACGGAACTCCTTGTTCTGTCCATAAACCCAAGGACAAGGTAGGAGAATGGTCGGCTGCGAGATGCTCTCCTTGGGGGTGGTAATGCGCTATTTAAATGTCCTCTCGTGCGCGTCGAGGGAAAAACGGCGCTGCGCCGAGAGGATAAAGCGGAGGAGCTGGCTTTGCCCCCTTTTTACATCCAGGCTTGGGGAGGGATCGCGATGCCACAATGGCGCCGTAATTTTCCCCTTCATTTGGATCGTTGAGAGGTAAAAACTGTCCGAATTCCACGCTTCAATTTGCTACCGTGTTGGCCGAAACGCGGATGAAACCTGAGGCGTAATCGTTTGGGAGAAAATTTCAGCTACGCTCACCCTCAAGATTTTCTTCCCCATGTATGGCCTTACTAACAAACCTAACATTACAGAAAATGAAAGAAATTATTGTCCTATTAGTATTTCTTGCAGAAGTTGCGGATGAATTGAAAATAAATTATACTTATATCTGATAGATGCAAATGGAAGTTTGGTTCTCTTCTTATAACAAAATATTTTATATTTAGTTTATAGTTTATAGATCAATTTATATCATTACAATATTTTGAATCAGAATCAACGTTTGACAAATTGAATGTCTCCAGACTTCTTGAGGAGACTCCTTCGCCCAGATTGTCATTGCAGCTGATGACAATTACTTGTTCTAATTGGAACGGATACCTGGTAGGTTTAAGATCCGTATTTTTGAAGCATGATTTATGAATATACTTTAAAAATTGTTTTGCAAGAGTCATGATTTAGGAAACTTCGGCTCTTGCCGCTTTCATGAGGAATTATTGCATACAACGATCAGCGAACAGATTATCTACCGCAGTGCCGCAGACAGAAGCTCCTCCAGTTCTACAAAATTTATCTCTTGCACATTTCTTGCGATTGTACTTTGGGGCGGATTATGCGCATTTATGAAAGGGACCAAGATGAGGAGAGAATTCCGAATGGCTTTGGGAGACCAGAGCTCGTAACGGGTAACTCGGCACCGTATTTCCACGGAACGTGGTCGTGTTTCGATAAAATTTTCCCTCGAATTCTATTCTCGAAGATAGCGTGGTTTTCGTTAAAATACCAATTAAATTATAAGAGGAAAAAGCGGCATTGCCGATTTTACAGACGCTTCCTACTTCGCGGAACTATTTTTGTGGACCACAGCCAGTTATATTTTCTCCTCTTCTTCTTGTTTGTGCTTTTTCCCCGTATTCTTTTCAATTGTCCCAAACTGCCATAATATGAGCATAACAGGAACGTTTTCCTCGTACACTCGATTTCACTGGTTCTCAAAATCGAGATTCTTCTTAGTTCCGTTAAAACATACCTTACTGTGGATCGTAATTCTATTTTTCCTTTTCTATTCCACCGTACATTCTCCCTTCGCTCCTTTTATTCTTTAATTTCATTTTTTTTTAGAATGTTTCCCTTAAATTAATCTCCCGCGGTCGCGGAGTAATTAGTTTTATTGAAATACCTCGCTTCGTGATGAGAATTCTAGAATGTGCTCGCATATCAAAAACTAACAGAACGGCCGATTCCTACACTTGTGCGGAGCCGCTACATTGTATTCAGATCGCGGCACATTTATATTCGCAGGACAGTTTTTCATAACCCGCGCCAGATTTCGAGATTTTTCGTACCGCGTCCCCAAACAAAGTCGTCGCTCGGTAGAGTGGAAACGGCGGTTTCGGCTGTTAAACGCATTCCGAATGCATTATCCGCAGCCATAAATCATGGGAACAACCGTAGATCAATAATTCCATATCCACGGGCCACGGCTTGCAAGCTCGTTTATTTACCGCGACGCTCGTCGTCTATCGTTGATTTACTAGAAAACGGGGACGCTATGTCTTTTCGAATCGTCCTCGCACGAAATCATATCGTGCCGATTATTCATCATGATTATCGCATTCCGTGAAAGCAGAAATCCAAAGCTTACACCAAGGTCGTAATCCGAGATGGAATTCGGCGCCACGAAGAGTCACGCGTCGAAAATTAAAAGATTAAAAAGAATATTACACCCTGACATTTTTTATGCCTCTATCGCAATTTCTCGCGCTTCGTGAATATGTTTTTCGAGGGAACAAAATGATATTTCATCCGAGTAATGATATACCATCGATACGAGCGCTAATTTTAGTACTTCAAAAATAATCTGCTCATATACGGAAAATTTTTATATAAATTCATTACCTCATTATATTACCACGTGTTTACTGTTCTCGGATATAAGAATTTTATGAATTTATTTCCACGTCGCAGATGATTTAATGTACGTTAATATGTGTGTTTGCGAAAAAAAAACTTGTATTACCTAATATGGTATTTATAATATTCTAAAAAATAAAATTGGTATTAAGGTATACGTAATAAAACTCGTGTACGCATTACTCGAATTTTTCCGAACGTTGGCACGCAAAGCTCCTCGAACGTGCCATTGCCGCACCGAATGTTCATATCCTTTTTATTCGCGTATTTAAACTTCTCGTATGGTAGGATAAATGTGGTGTTTCATCCAATACGTTCAACTATTTTACTTGCGCGAATACCATTTCGCTTTTTACGCCATTAGGATGGCTCCGGCGCGGGAAAGCAGGGAAAGGACAAAAAGACACGTGAATGGGGAATTTAAATTACAACGGTGTATGGTTTTACGTAATACTCGATTACTTTCGCAGAAAGGAGCTTCCTTGCGTTTCGCGGGGAATGTCAGACAGCGTAAAACCAAACTGCACCGTACAATGCCGGACGGTGCGCGTTATTATTCAAAAAGTACTTAAGCCGATTTCGTTCCCTGTTGCAATGTCAAAGAGCTGTCGGCTGACTAGCGCGCACCGACTTTACTCCCTGGAATTCCGCTTCCTGTTTTGAACTTTTCCCCCGCAGCCCCTCTGCTTAAACTTACCACAATGATATCCGTTTAAAAACAAGGGAGCCAACACCACGCGTGTAATTAGAGCTGGAATTCCTTCACTTTCTCGATCCCATTTGCAGAAAGGCGAAAGATCCATCTTCCGCTCCACCTTTATTCCCGCTTTTTCCCCCTTTGTTCCTTATCTTCCCATTTGTTCCTCCGTGAAACGATGGAAGGGGGAATTTTTCCTTCGGAGAGAAACGGGAAGTCGGCGTTTAACGAGAATGATGACACGCGAAAAAAAAATGTGAAAGTTGTATCCGAGCCGCACAACTAGGCACGGCGATCACCCTACTTTGAGCATCATCGACGAAGCTTCGAGGGGAAGCAACTCGTGGGGGAAACGTGTAAGAATTCGCTACAATCAATTCCGCAAAAGCCACCCCTCGTAATCCGTGCTTTCGACCCTTTACGTGAAATATTAACTTCCCTGTGCGTGCACTCCCTACCTTTGGCGGTAGTACGTGCATGCCTTACAAATATCAACGTAACATACCTAACGCAAGCACGTATCTTTCGCAACTGACCTATATTAAATCGATCTGCATACTCCCGGCAGGGCGTGCACGGTTGGGGCGAAAAAGGCTCCTAATATTTTCCTCCTGCGCTATTTCGGCATGGGTTTAAGCGAGGCGATTAATTCTGGACAAAGGTGATCCGAACAAAACGTACGCACGTTTCACTACGAAAGAAGCTTTAACGTCATAATACTCGGTTCCGTGCCATTTATAATAAAGCAGTTACACACAAAACATTTTAGCGCCATACTCCGCGCAGGGACTTTAATTCGAATTTCAGTGCGGACGCACGACATTACCCCCGCAAAAAGAGCAATTAGTCTCCCAGCCATTGCGAATGAGTAATCAACTTTCCCGGCGTTTTCCTCTGTCGGAACGTAAGCAGGCTGCTTTCAACCATATTAATCGCTTCATACAGGCATCCGAACTATTCCGAAATTCCCCGAGCGGAGCGTCAAACCGAGCGGCGGTTTCTATCGCGAACTTTTCGGAAGTCCGATTGTTATTTATTTAAACCTCATTATTGCCGGCGCCGCTGGCTTTGTGTCTTCAGGATGATAGCGCGCTTCTGCCAGTCGCCGAGAGCCTCCTGGTGGAACTGCGCGTTATTGGTAACCGTGCGTAATTATTCGTCGCGCCGCGTGCGATTTCCGGTTGACGAGCCGAATGAAAGCCGCGACGGGACAATGCGCCTGGCGAATATTATCCTGGTTAACGATTTACCCGAGCGAACGTAAAACAAAGGGTACGCTTCGGCGTATACCGGGGCCGCGGGGCTCGTGGAAAATCGCCCCCGACAAATACTTAATAATTTGCGCGTCCATGGACGTCGTTAGAGACCGGCTAATCCCCGTGCAGTGGTACAAATTGGTTATCGTCGCGTTACAATAAGGGAAATTATCGTTAATGAGCGTTTTGTGAAAAGTAAATCAGGATATTCTACCGATTGGCGGTGAACCTCCCCTCCGTTTATTTAGCCCCTGTTTGTTCGTTTGGCGCCCGGAATATCCATTGCAAGTATCACGTTAAATAGGACCCACCATTTAAGGTGTGTGGAATTCGACTGTGCGCGCATGGCGATCTCATCGTTTGCGAAGGTACTAATTCCTCGTTATAGCAATGCAGAGCGCGAAAACTGGAAATAGATATTCGACGAATGATAACTCTTTCCGTTCATTTGCTTATTCTGTAGATTAACCGCGACTTTTCTTGGGGAGAAAAATAGTCTTAACACTTCCTCATTTTGTAATTAGTAAGTTATTCCTTATTTTTTCGACAAATAAGAAGAGGATATTGTAGAAAAAGAAGTATGCGTATTAAAAAATGATTAGACAAACCTCGTGATCTTAGAGAAAATATAAACTTCATTAATAATCACATTAATGAATAAATTCAAGTATCGACTTTTGACAAAAACGTCTTTGAAAATAACATTCCCGACGATTAATTCCACTTTACTTCCTTTACTTTCGCTTTCCGGAGCGACAGAGCAAACCGAGATAAGGCTGAAAATTCAATAAACAATTCTCGCCACGAAAATAACGCTGAATATTCCGTCCGTCGGAATATTCCTCCTCGAATTTAATGATAACGGAAAATAATTATCAGGATACCATTCCGTTCGGTACAGATGCAATTTCGTCGCGAGCGTGAAGCCACTGTAACAACTCTTTTGAAGCTTGGAAAGAAACGTCCAAGAAAAAAGGTGGGAGAGGAAAAACAGGGAGAAAGAGAGAAACGCTGCAGCACGAGCGGAAACGATGGTGTAAAGCTTCCACCCGCCTGCTGGAAACAATCCTATTCTGCGGACCATATAACGGGCGTTCGAGGAGTAAGGATTTACGTCTCTCGCACCACAAAGGCGAGGCAAGCGCGACCGTGAACACGGTAGTTCCGGTTTCCTTCGACGAATTTCACGGAAAAAGAAGAAATTCAGACATCCTTTGAGAGCGCCCCGCTCTTTGAGGATTCCATAAGCCAAGATCCAGCGCCTGGGAGACCGAGGACCGAGAAGAAGCAGAAAAACGACCTAAGATTTATTTATCCGCGAATCGGAAAATTTTAACTCTCCTCGCGACAAAGGATGCCACTCAAAATCGAATCGTTAGAGAACATTTAAAATCTTCCGTACACTTCTCCGTGAAAAACATCTACCCGCTTTTTCATGTACTTACTAATCTTAAGAGGAGTAGTTACATTATAGAGTGGTGACGCTTTTAGGTTAGGGGGAAGTGGACTGCGTGCTACAATACGATCTTCGGTTCCGCAAGAACGATAGTACGCCTACAAGTTATAATCTTAGACAATAGCTAACATAGCGATAAGTAACATAATAACTACTCATAGGGATAAGTATCATATAGCTTTCAAGGATAGGAAATATGATATCTAATCAGATCTGGTGGAGGAATTCAAAAAATTAAACAAAAAGATCGACGTTTATTCCTGCATTCGTAAACGGTCAGCTTTTCAATCCCTTACCACTGGTACGCGAATGTTACGTATTTAAGTTCCAACAGTCGTGTTCTTCCATACTTCGTTTCAGCTAAACCGTTAATATAGTAATAAATAACCAATCGAAACGAACACATTCCTGTCAAAAAAAAAAAAAAAAAAGATTCAAAACCACACCATCACGCGAAACGAATTTCTCAAACACATCTCCCCACTTGACAAGGGAGAGATCAAAATGATTCAACGCCAGATCCAGGAACACGTACTCAAAACGTATTCCCGAAAGGCGCTCGGCACCAAGAGGCTTAAAAGACTCGGACGATTATCGAAACGACTTCGAGATCCGTGCACTTTTCCGCCGGGTCGAAAGCGTAAATCAGCCAAGGTTTTACGAGTTGCACTACCAGGCAGTAAACAAACAGGTCCAAGAGATACGGCTGAAGTTCGGTGGTAGAGAGTACGGGGCGGGAAGAAGGGGAGGGGGGGGAGGAGGGCAGAAAGTGCGGCACGTAGGAGAAGTTATACAAGAAGTTTCGACGCGTGTATACGTGCGTCGTTGTGTGAGAGAGAGAGAGAGAGGGAGCGAGAGATGCAGGCACGCGGTAGAGCGAGGCGGATAGAGGAAGGGTGGCCGGGGGTGGAACCGAGACGGAGAGCGACGCGGCGTATCCACAGCGCGACCATAAATAATGTCAGGCCGAAACGACGTGACGCGTGGCGGAACATGTGGAACACCCTGTATATTAGATGACGTCCACTATTCAATTCGCTCTGTACGTAGCCTGGCTGGACGTTGCCTGGAACGACTCGGCTGTTGCGCCATAGCGCGCATAGTAGTGCACCCATGTACCACGGTGGACCACCATGCACTATTCATGACCGGTTCGGCCAAGGCTCGCCGGGGGCGAACAACCGGCGGCAGTGGAAGGAGGGAAGCGGGAAGCGCACGGGGGCGCAAGGGCCGACAGAGAGGCAGCTCCGCCGCTTTTGGGATGTATATAACGCGGGCTTGCGGCGGCGTATCGTTGCAATGCCAGTAAACAGATTATCTTGGCTAATGAAAACGCTGCGCGAGGCCGACTGACGTTTACGATCGCGGCAGACGGGAGGCCGATAACTTTTCGGACTGTCGAGCGGCACTTTTGTTGCCCTGGGGCAAATCGATGCTCGCGAAGGTATCGGCCGTGCCTGGTATTGATCATTCGAGACTGATTGGTTATCGGTGTAATGATGGTATAATAATGGTGCACGCTGTTTTAAATCTATTGGTATCGTCGCGCGATTCACGTGTCGCTGCCAATGTTGCTCGGCTCACGGATACTGGGCGGGTTAGCAAATATTTCGCCCAATACGAAAGTGGGAATAAAGCAGATTTTGGAGAACTTTTAGGAAAAGGTTTGAGTCGATGCATGTCTGTTGTTTATAGGATATATGTAATTTGTCTTAGCGTAGTTGGGGATAGGAAAACAGAGGAAATCGAGATGCAATCCTTCACCGTGATGTATGCCAAAATGTATCGAATCGCTAATTTCCCGGAAGAGCCTATTTCGTATAAATAAACAATCATCATCACAGCTTTCCTTCTCCTCTTCTCTTTTTGGAATCTCCTCCAATATCCAATGCCTGGAATAATAAAGGGGGAATAAATCTCGGTCGAAGGTAAAAATTCGTGGCTCGCGAAAGGAAGACCGGAGTAAGCGCGACACTTTCGTCGAGTCCAAGAGGGGGCTGCTTAAATTTCTGGAACCGCGAGCTTCCCGAAGAACTTTCCCATTTATGCGTCGGCCGCGGGACTTACACGCGAGGCATTATGAGGAACAAGCAGTTGGCGGCGGCGGCGGCGGACGGTTTTCTATTTTAAAGAAATGCAAATCCTATCTGATATGAAAGTTGGTAGAGCCGAATCGGGTGCGCGGTGGGCGGTCGTGACGGTGGCGGAGAACGAAGTATCGCGGGGGAGAAAGCTGACACGGTTGAATTGCTGAGCCAATCGGATAAGTGCATTCCTATAGAACCTAGATGTCTCGCCCAATCAGATATACCGCAGTCTTTGACGTTTCTCATGCCCTATCGCGCGATCTCCACCGCGGCCTCCGTCTCCTTTCGCCCCCCCCCCCTCCCAGCCCCTCCCCCTTCCCCCCTCCTCCTTCGCCGCCACCAACGACCATCGTTCTTTTACATCGACGCCGTCAGGAGGAGGGGGAGGGGGGAGGGGGGAGGAGGAGGGGGCGACCGGATACGACGCTCGGGACCAATCCGCGGGGGCTCTGTATAAAATGAGAAGAAAAGCCGAGAGAAATGAATCAAACGTCTCCGACATTTCAATTATTTCTTACAAGCACGCCTGGACCGCCCCTCACGCCTTTCCGCGTCGGCCACTGACGAGAGGAGACTTAATGGTAGGAAGAGGAACCCAATTGGGAGTAATCACCGTCGCGCATTTAAATAAACGCCTCACCACTCCCCTCGGAACGCCCCCCACCTGTCATCGGCATCGGGCCCGAGACTATCGCGTGAAATGCGATAGCTCCCAGTCGATAGGATCCAAAATAAATATCCGGTGTTCGTGAAGTATGACGCGCATAGAAATCAGCCGATCCATACAGGAACGCCGCTCGTCTAAGCGAGGATCTGGCCGAAGTCGTATCCGAACTTTGGAGACACTTCCAATCGAATGGAGAGGATCGATCGTGGCGGTACGGAATGTAAGGCACGAGTAATCGATCGACCGGCCCCGACTGGTGGAACATTGTCATAATGACGATTATTTCCATCGAGAATAATCCAGGCTTGACGAAGCGCGAAAGCAGAAGGACAGAGGTGCAAAGAACTGGTATTAAATGACCCAGATCTAGCAACCTTTATCGAGTGCATCGATATTCGGCATGACTGGAACCACTTGCGCCCGGCCGATAGATACCGGCGAGAGCGGCTCGAGGATGGAAAGAGTATCCGGAGGAACGAACAGGAGCAGGGGAGAGGACAAAGAGGCGGTCACGGATAAGTGCGAGCGAACGAGAGAAAGGGGCCACCGGTGTGCCCGGTGCCTCGTAAGCAGACTAATCGGATAATTAAGTTCCGCAAAATGGAAGGCTAGCGCCGGGAAACCGAACATCGAGCAGCGAAAGCTCTCGAGCGCGCAGCGCATCATCGCTATTCCCTAATTAACGTCGGTAATCAGAAACAGGAAGATAACGTGATTATCCCCGGTCGAGCTAGTACGATTCTGACGTACCACTCACTCCACTGATTGACTGAGCCCGCGAAACCAATGACGTCATGGAACGACTGCATCGAGCCAGGATCCTGCAAACCAGCCGGCGTGGCTCGTTAATGCGAATGTCCATTATCGCACTGAGCAATCCTATCTCGGCGGAGCGAAACCGACGGCCGCTCTTTCAGGCTTCGTGAAAAGAGTTTTAAGCACCCCCCGCCGCCCTCACCCCCCCCCCGCCCCGCGCTTTGGACGAAACCGATACTTATTAAGAGGGAGAAAGAGGGTAGAAGTGTATGAAGATATAGGTATCTCGTGCCTTATCGCAATCACGAGGGCAATAAAACAAACGGCAGGAAACTTTCCTCTCGACATGCCAGTTCCGATATCAAACTTCTTCGCGTATACGTTCCTTTCGCTCGAGAACGTATTATAGATCGGCTGGCTGGGATATGAATCACTCGGTGGTTGTTAACCATAATTGACGTTCGTACGGGAAGGGTTGATAATTTCGGCGGTGATTTCATCTTTCTCGAGAAGTCCCGGTAAGCCCGTAAGGAGGTCGAACACCGTTTTGTCTCTACACGCTGATAGTGGCCAGCCGTGGGCTAATGCCACGGTTCCCCAGCCTCCGCTTGCTTGAAAAAGCAAACGTTAAAAAACCGCTTGCGGTAAGCCTAGGGGCCGATTAAACGGGTTCTTGGAACTTACGACGATAATGTCAACGGCGACAAGCACCGATCGTGTAATTCCACTCTCCTCGTGCCGCAAATGCGAATGCCAGTTGTCGCATTATGCGCGGTACACGATCTTATCGTTCTATCTACCTCCTGTACCTTGCTGAGCACTTTCAGCGCGTGACGCAAATTTAACGTTCCGAGTGCATCGACGAAATACGCAATCAACGAAGTATGATCGCGATACCGCTTCATAAAGGATAAAGCTGGAAGTCCTGTGCTGACGTATTAAAGCCCAGTAATATACGATTACACGCTGCAAAGACTAGTGCACAACAGTCGCGTCGAATAAAGGAACTCTTTACGTAACGCATAAAAATAAGCGGGAGGCTGTGTAAAACGCCGAGTCCGATAATGCGATTTTCTCTTTGGCATACGACACTCGTCTGCTTCTTTAGTATGTAATGATATCATATATTACTATATTATCGTATATAAATCATATATAGATACTATTGTACATCAACGATTCCCCATAATTCCCCCAAAAAAAAACCCCATAATCATCGCGCCCGTAGTCATTTAAGTTAACATCGGCTCGGTTCTGCATTACGCAAGGTATGCGAAAAGATGGAAGTAGTAAAGATGCGTTTTGCACTTGCAGCATCGAGCATACACCTTATCATTTTAAGGACCTCCCACGGTTTACCTCTACATTTTATCTTCCTTTGGTGTTATCAAGCCTTTTACGACACGTGCATCGCGTATGGGAACCGGCTCTAGGAGCACCATCTCCGAATTTAAGCGCATCTTTATACGCGCATAATCCAGGAAAGTACTATCGTTCGATCATCGATATCCGTGCGGGGCTTAAGAAGTTACAGCTCGTAGCGAGGGAAAATCGAGGTCCGTGCGAGGAGGATCCGGCCGTTCGACAATCAGCAGGGAGGGAAAACAATGTTAAGAAACGAGTTGGGAGCGTGCCAAAGGGCTAGGCCATTTAAAATGTACACGAGGGGGAAAACTTTGTCGCTCCGCATGGGGAGGGTGGTTTTCAAAAGGCGATAATGCTCATCGATTCGACGGATCGGCGCTACCGGCGGTTAACGATAGCGAATTATCGAAATGCTGAGGGTAGTGGCCGATGATGCTAACAAGCCACCGCCCTTCTCCCGGTTTTTCGCATCCTGTGCCGCTGGAAGACATAAATTCCCCGATCGCCCGGTGGCCGTGGGTGGTGCCACGAATTTTTCAAACGTCGTTTAACAATTTCG
Organism: Ampulex compressa; assembly: GCA_038496175.1. Classification (NCBI taxonomy): domain Eukaryota; kingdom Metazoa; phylum Arthropoda; class Insecta; order Hymenoptera; family Ampulicidae; genus Ampulex; species Ampulex compressa. The sequence goes on along the minus strand of JBCFXI010000583.1, from coordinate 77,039 downwards.
CCGTAAATTCGCGGCAGAGATTCCGGGCCGACCCGGTGGAAGGACGGATTTATAAAAAAACTGAAGAGAGAAAGGGTGAGAGGGATTGGCGAGAGGGAGGACGGAGGAGAGGGCGAAACCGATGGGCGACTGCTGCGTTTGCTCGGTTTGGTTTGCCTGGCCTTCGTTGACACACGGTTGCGCCGACTTGCTCTGCGTACAATCGTCCAGCGGCAAAAAAAAGTTCGTTTTTCCGTTCTAGATGCATTGCCGTGTAAAATCGGACCCGGTGGATCGTCGTGCGATATTTAAAAATCAGGAGCAACCTGCAGGGCCCGGAGTAAAAATACGATACAATCTTGACGTCGGATTGAGAGTATCGCGATATTATTGTTGCCGTGTATCGATACAATAATAACCGATATAAATGCCGCTGTGATTCATTTTAAATCGTTTGGAGTAGACAAACGCGACGCATGAAGGAAGATGAGGTCCAAAGCAACGGGATGGATTGATCTCTAGTTACACCGAAGGAAATATTTGCGGAATGAAACGTCTTTGAAGGAATGTTCAACGAGATCGCGAAGATCTTTCGCTTTGCAATCGTTTCAATTAAAGCAAGATTATCTCGGAGATCTGTTTGTAGCTGGTGTCTTCACAAATGAGACACCTTGTGTACACGTTGATCGCAACAGGCACAATGTTCGCATTTCCCTGTCACGTGGACCAACAGTTTCCAAGCACGTCGAGGGAGCGCCCGACAGGATAAAGGAGGAGGTTGGTCGGGGGTTAGCGAGGATGTTATGACGTATTACGCTGTGTCGTTGCTACGAAAACAATGTGATTAGTTGCTGTAATTGTGCACAGCATGGGTTTATGCGCGGTAACCAACCCCATCAACTCGTCCTTCGCTTCTCTCGCCTTTCCTCTTTCTTCCTCCGGAACCTTGCTTCCTTCGTTTTACGCGTTTTGCTGTTTTTTCCCCCTTTCTAAATCGTTTCACCTCTTTGATCATATAACTTTCCCACAAAAAATTGAAGGTACTTAAGTATATTACACAATGCGCCAGTCGATCGGGAACTAAACGATATATACTCGGTTCAGTCAGCGTAGAATTATAGATCAAATTGAAAAATGATCATATCCAAAGCGTTATATTGAAAAGGTGATCACACAGTGTAATGCTTTTAGATTTAAAAATTGTGCAAAACAAAATTTATCCAAATAGTCGTCGACTACAAATTCCAAGAGAAACAAAACGTTTTTTTCTTTGGACTTATTAAGAGCAGAAAGAGGTAACTTGATTGGACCACGGTAATAAAACAAGTTATTATTATTTTTTATATTTTCTTGACCAAGAATATAGCATAAAAATTGTTTGCAAAACTCTACATTATTACAAAAAACTGTCTCACGGGACTCCAGCGGGCTTATTAGATACACTAATACTCGATGCATAATCGATTCCACGAGGATTCATCAAAAGAAACCAAAGCACATTTTACAGCGAGATCAATCGCGTGCTTTTGACTGCAAACTCCGGGAACAATCACATATTCCTCCCCTGTAGCGAGGTAAAGCCTCCACTCTTTTCGTTCAGAACGGAGACAGCGCAGGAGAGGCAAGTATGTAATACAAGGGAAGGGATAGGGTCGTTTATAGCGCTGTACTCGCAGTTCCATGTAGCTTACGTGGCACCCAAAAGAACCGAAATACTCGGCTTGTTGGTACGTAGCACACGTAATTAAGCGCGACACCGTACACAATGAGGCCACCGCATGCGGATAGACAATAAACGAACGAGAAGCGGGTCGCGGGGTGGAGAGAAGGAGAAATACGGGGTCGAAAGGAAGGAGGAGACGCGGGGGTGGCAGGGAGGTAGAAAAAGGCCGATAGAGCAACAATGAACTGTCAGCCGGGGGACGCAGATGCAGATGTCAAACTTTCGATTCCCATTCTCGGAGAACCGACCCCATTAAAGACCGGTTTGCAACGGGCGAAGACCCGATCGTCTGGATAATTAAAAATCTCAAACGATCCACCGCGTGACTCGTTAAACTCCGCCACGAATTTTCATGCTCTCGATTAAATACTCCCAACGATTCGTTATCCCCCTCGACTTTTATTACGATATTCAATTTTTAGCCGATCGTAATTATGGAAATTTAATGCGGATAACCTCTCAATACATTACAGTGGCGATATTCAAACATCCATACGAAATTACGTGCATCGGGATTAATTCGTTATTGATAAAACGCGCGTTATGCTCATTCGGCGCTGGCATGCCATTATCAAACTTTTCAACAAAATAATCAAATCGGTCGTATAACAAGGCGGGCCAACAATTACTCGTAACAAATTCATTGATCACGTACGACCTACTCAACGTTCGACGTCCGCACAAAACCGTTCGTACGCCAATCGTCCCGTTATTAATAAAACACCATCCCACCGTGAAATACCTCGCGGCCATCGAACATTCCTCGTGACCGCTGCTTTCCAAGAAAAACCGCCTGGCGCGCCCGCGATCATCCAATGACGAAGTGTAAATCTGATTTTAGGGGAGTATCGGCTACTGAGCCGAACTTTATTCGTTCTGCGCAGCAAGCCCGCTCGGCGGAGGTCCGTTATTTTTTCCTCTGCCTCGCGATGCCAGGGCCTCCCTCTCCCGATTTAATTAGCAGAACTACTCTCCTGACAGCAACACGGAACACGGGGAACTAACTTAACAACGGGTCAGCAGCAATCTATCCCGCATACAGGCCAGTCCTCGGCCGATACGCACACACGGCGGGGCGTACACGAGCGCACGCTTCGAGTCCGCCGAGCGAGTTAGTTTGCAAACGCGAGGATGGAGGATAGTTCTGAACGGCGGCGCGCCCACATACGCGACAAGCTGCAGGATGGCCAGCAGGCTAACCGGCGAGCGCCTCCGTGCCCAGCAACGGTTCCGACTCGATCGCAATTAAAATGTTAAGCCAAACTGCCAGGACCAATTTTCGCCGTTACCTCGGGAATTTTGCGCTCCTCCGCTGGCACAGGAATTCCGATGGAACTCGAACATTCGAAGGAGCGTGCCGATCGTCGCTGGATGTGGACCGGGCCGTCACGTCGGGACCTTTATTATTTGTGCCTACGCGACCTTGCTGGTTCGAAGGCTTGAAATTGGGGAACTTTCGAAGCTTAGCCGCGAATATGCTTATGATATCGAGGATTCTGTGCTGGAGTTTTTCCCCGCGCGGGGAGATGGCTGAGAGCGTGACTGGCTCGTGGAACTTTGCCCTGATGTAGGTTAAAGCTGAGATTTCGTGATCATACGATTATGGTAGGAGATTAGTGGGTTTTCTTTTTCTGAGATTTAGTGGTGTTCATTTTTTCTTATATTTCTTTTATTCGTTATATTAACTCTTTAGGGCGTATCGAGTTTTCGAGGCATTTGCGAAAAATTGTTTTACCATGGTTGGTATTCAGAGTTCGAGATAATTGACGTAGACGCTATATGAGAGAATAAGGAGATAATATTCGCTATTTAAATCTTGAAGGAATTTTCTCGCTATTATGAGATTTACCAATCATCTTCCACGCATTTCATATTTAACAATGATCACATTTCGCGTCTAATCGTGTCGTGGTAATATTTTAAACAAAAGGATCTCGTTTATATATTTCGCGCGAAGATAAAAACTTAAAAATAATGGCTTGCACGGCGATCAATTTAATGGAATGTAGAAAATGATGGGAAGAGGTGGAGGAGGAAAAACAATAGTCTGACATGCTCGATAGGACTGACGGCTATTAAATTTCGAATGGGCCAGTCCGCGTGATTTTCTTAATGACGTCGCTGGCTGCATTCATGCGCTCGAAGCCAAAATGCGTACGAATGAGGTGCGCTCGAGACGTTCGATCGATGTGCCTCGGAGTTCGGAAAAGGGTGTTTCGTCAGGTGTTACCGAGACGTGCCAAATCGCCTCGATTTTTGCAGACGATCATCTTCCAACCTCAGACCGCGCCGCCGCTTACCTACGCGTAGCGATGGCAACGATACTCGTTTAAATTTTATCCATACTCATGCCTGAAACATTCGATCTTCCAAAAAATCTGTCGATCTTTTTAAAACTAGACAAGAGCGATACCTGTTTCATACTAGTACACGCATCAGGCTCAAGGGTCAAAAGCGCTCATTAAGGGGAAAAAACAATCAGAACTTATTCTGGTTCTTATTCGAAAAGGTCAAACGAGGAAATTCATGATATAGCCGTTTTAAAAAAACTCACAGTGTATTCTGATAAAGGAAAAACGCCACAACGCGTTCTAGTCCTTTATTGATGCGACCATAGCGTGATGTAAAACAAATCGCCACCTTCTGTCAATGTCAGTACGATCAAGAGATTTATGTTGTACATTCTCGTTTACTGTCGTACATACCACGTGATTTCATTCAGTGTATCGCAATGCTGAACTGCACTTTTTTCATATATCATACATCGCGAGTGCGTATTTATAGCAGATCGGTGCATTAACGTTGGAAAATCTGTCAATCGTGGATAGATGATATAGAGTTAATATAACATTTTTGTAGATGATTCTAAAAAAGTGATATCCTATACACAGTGGCATTGCTAATAAACATGAGAATAAAACATTGCGGAATTACATTTTAGTGAGGAAATAAATCTCGTAAATCCCAATCGATGTCCATTAAATTTTGCTGGTAAGTAATTGGATCAGTCCCATCACTACGAGGCATAGCTTGTTTAGCATCGCCACTATAGACACCAGACGTCGCTTATTAATATCGCGCTTCTAAATAGAAATCCGCGATGCGACCCCGCATCATAGGAACGCGGTCACAGGTGTTCTCTCTGTGTGAAGCGCCCCCCTTACCTCACTTGCCACCTTAGCATTCCGCCTACTCGCAAATATTTCATCCCCGAAACCGAATTGGCACCGTCAATTCTCAGGCCCATTTGTTATCTCTTCGTCATTCTTCGGGCGTGCCGAAGAATTAAGTAGTGACGGGAAGAATGAATGATTTTCTTCGAGAGCTATAAATACAGGGATACGCAGAGACCGGGCAAGAGTCTTCTCTAACTTTCTTTTCCTCGTAACCTCGCGATGTTGTTTACAGAAATTGTATAAATAAAACTTTTTTGAAACGCCTGGGTGGGTCCTTAAGAAAATACTGACGGTGGTGATGTTGAAAAACTAAGTTTGCGGTAAACGGAGCAACAAATTTTTTTATACACTTTTTTGGAATTGTGTTTCGACATGGTTCTCTTAGCCAAGGTTTTTCATGACATTTGTGGATACGTATATTCGACGATTCTATGAGTTATTCTAAAACCAGCAACTACTCTTAACCAACGATAAAGAAAATACAAGTGATTACTTGCTTATACGGTTAAATATTTAAATACTATACAAAGGCTGTACCGTTTATTATATTGTATATTATAATTCATTGCGTAAAAGTGTTATAAAAAATGATATAGAAAGGTCGATCAGATATTTCAGTTTATCTCTCCTTTCGAGTAAATATTTAATTCCATTTGTTCATTCTCGCGCTACTTTACTCTTGTGGGAGTAAAATTATGGGAAATGTTTCAAGCGGAAGGACATTAATGTAATTAAGTTTTCTAAGTGGATAGGTCGGGGATGGGTTGGTCTGCATTTGCAGCAACTTCTACGTGGACAAAATTGGGCAATTGGTGTTACTCGCAGCGTAGAATGCCTTCATCCTTGCAAATAACGTGGAAGTAAGCTGGGATTTTATTCAGAAAAACGGACGATCTTTGAGCGTGATAAATGTATAATTTCGCAAATACTGCTGGCTAAAGAGAAACAAAAGGACGTGTCACTTTGTCGATTCTTCTAATCTTTCAATTTATCTTCAAAACATCTCTTTATGTTTAGAGATTGATATTGATTAAACTTTAGTACAAGAAGCAGTATATCAAATTTTGCTTAAATGCATCATATTTACAATCACGCTGTTATTTTTTCAAAGGGCGTGGATGCAGGTATAAAATAACAAAAATATAAAGTAATAGCATTATGGACACACATGGTTTGGTTACATTTCATATCGCTTTAAATGGATCAACATGGACGTAAAGAAAATAGGCATATGTAATAATCAAGAAGAGTACGAAAGCAATCCTATATACAAAATGTACTTGCAACGTATTTATGTCACATATGTACACAATTATTCTTCCACACAACCAGAAAATTTTCCGCCATAAATAGAACATCGCGAAACGAATATTCGCGAAACATTTCACGGAAGTCCTATTCTCAGATCGGCGATTTATAATCAAATATACGGCATTTTCCACTTTAGCGGGATATGAAGTATAAAGATCGATCTGTAGCGTTCCAGATATCCGACTGAAAATATCCAGCCGTATTACTTTACGGCAAAAGGAACCTAATTTCTCCTAATTATATCGATCGCATCTTTAAACGTAAAGTTATAACGGACATTTACAAAAGCATGACATTCTAAATACGTACGATACACGATCAAAAGTACAATTATAGCTACGTGAAATCACCGATTATTATTATATCAACAATTTACCATTTATCCCTCAAACGTTATTTTAAACAACTCGATATCCTACCATACACTGCTAACCGAAGAAAACTTCTGTACACTACCTTAAGAAATTAAAAACCAACTAAAACGCCAAAGAAAGGATACTTGCAAATATCTGCGACCATAAACAGTACATACTTGCGACAATAAACAAACATGCTATTCCCCATCCTATGCATCACCTCATACAGTCTCGTCCAGTCAATAACCAGTCCAGAGGAAAAAAGCCACGCAGGTGAGGCCGTTTACGAATCGCGTGCCGGATACTTCTTAACGATTAAACGAGGTAAACTCTTAATTTCCGCGGGACTAAATTTAACGCCCGATGCGTGTGTGCATTATTAAACGGTAGGAATTGCGCCCGGTTTATCGAAGAATAAACGAGGGTAGTTGGAGGCCCTGTACGTACGCTCAAGCTAGATCGAGATAGCGAGAGGTGTGTCCGTGTGTCTGGGTGTATTTTTGAGCGCGAGCGCGCCACCGGATCGTGGGAGTCCGGGGGAGGATTGCAGGACTAAAGGGTGGTCGAGAACGTGGAGGATGCGGAGGTGGGTTAATGTGAGTCCGCGCGAGGACACCCGCTGCGCCCTGCGGGAGTTAACGCGGGAATCGCGTGTTCCCGCCATGAAACACGGAACACCGTCGAACGTAACGAGAGGGGGGGGGGGGGGAGCTGGATGGAGAAAGAGGGCGGCTATGCCCGCGCAGCGTGGATCTTCCGTGATTTCTGTTCATGGCCGATGGTGCCTACCTCCAAGCTTCCCGCGAAACGTCGTGAAAAATCAGGAATTTGAACCTCGGCTTTCCGCGATAGACGAGTAACTTTCGTTTCCTGCATCGCACATAGAGACGCGATGCGGCTCTGCGAAATGAATTTTAACACTAGAACTACCAGCCACTTTCTGGGGATATTTAGAACACCACATACATCTTTAAAAAAAAAAACAGGGGGAGAGTAAAAGAAAATTTAGGTAAATCAAAATGATGATCTAAATACTGCATGGAAATCATGGAAAATCTAAAAAAAATACAGCGTTATAAAGTACTACGATTTTTTTAAAGAAACGACGAGTCATTTTGACTGGTTTGGTAGTTCTAGTGTTAAAGGGTGCGTGATTCAGAAGGGACTTGAGGGCTCTGTGGAGTAGCTGGCATGTACGCAAAGATGCTTAGGGAAACAAAATGATACCGATGATTGGGAAGCAGCGGGTACTGAAGCCTTAGTGAGATTAGCGCGAGAGATCGTGATCCTTGGTGTGATCGGTTATCGAGGCTGCCCCAGGGATGCGCGCATTTCCTTATTCATCGCTCGAATCGCCTCGAAGTCGTCGAAGGTAAGGGCGCGTCGTTCGTGGAGCATCACGGCGCTGTTATGCGCCGGCGTTAGGCGAACGCGTACCTCGTGCTGGCTAATTACATTCACGCTTTATTACACCGATTGATGGTACAGGCGGAAGGCTATCCCTCATGGGGTATAGCAACGATTTGTCATACGGCCGTGCAATACTTCCACGTCCTTCGAACCAGTTGCGAGATAGGCTATACTTTACTCTCTATTTAGAACCGGTCTATTCGCATGCAGACCGCCTTATTTCTAATTAAATGCAACAAGCTCGCCACGCCGACGTTTCCTTCGCGGGCCGAGGTTGAGCGAGTGGGTACAAGCGTGAAATTAGTAATCCAAACGTATGCACATGAGAAATCAGTTACGGCCCACCGACAGGGTGAACCGATTTCGGATGCGAAAGGCGAGCGGCAAACTTATGACGTTTCTTGGCTGTCGCAAGGTAGCTAAGAGGATTATCGCTGCCCGTGCAACGGGGATATGAGCACCCTTGGATCACCCGCTGACCAGATAAGGCTTCGCACTACGTGCTTGGTCACGGATCTACGTGTTCACTGACGGACCCGCACCATCACCGCCCACGCCTTTCAGACGCCCTGATAAATTACTCAACACCCTTTTCCTCTGTCCCCACCTCGCCTCGGTTTAGACGAAGTAGCTTACAACCACTGCGCTACGCGTGACCGACAATAAGACATCTCGGCCCCATTTTTCGCGGGAGTGTGTCCGACAAGCGTGTAATTAACGCAGGGAAATAAGGTATTATTTAATTATCGAGCAGGAGGCGTGGCGATCGTATTGTTAAGCGTCGATCGATTATCGCGAAGAAGGCTAAGGTACTTAAGGTGTGTTATATAATTGAATGAGGCACTTCGAGGGAATAATAATGGTATTAATGCCGACATTGAAAGGGCGCTATTTCGGTGTAAATCGTCGATAGGACCATGGATAATCGATGAATAAACAGATCCGACGGATTGCCAATTAACGTACTACATTGTTCCTGTGAGGCGTCCAATTATTCCCCGGGAGGAGAGGGGGTTTAAAAGATTTTGACGTCAAACGCGACTATCCTCTGGGCCGACAATTGATTTGGCAAAAAGAAGAAGGCGTGCGGGCAATCGGGCGGACGATCAAGGTGGTTCAAGACGTCGGCGAGAGCTTTCACCGCAACGAAGTGTATGAAGATGGAGGATCGGAAGTTCTCCATGGCGACGTTTTCATCGACGATTGGAGAGGGGCAAAGGGTAAGGGAGAGAGAAGGAAGATCTACGATCTAGGAAGGACCTTAATAATCCCGATTCATAAAGCCTAGTAGCCCGACTTCGATACGTTGGTGTCGGCCACGAGTGGGCTGATAAAGAATGACGATCGTAAGGGAAGAAAGTTGCAGGGCGCTTATCGCCCAATAAATTCTACTTCAGCCGCTATCTCTTTCCCTTTCCGCCCGCCCTCCCTTTCTCTCACTCCCTCTCTCTCTCTCTTTCTCCAGCTCTTCCTCCTTCTCCGCTCCCCCCCCTCCCTCAGCCCCCTTCTGCGCCATCTCGTCTCGTTTTCCACCTCCTACCACGCGCAGCAAAACCTGTGTAATTATCGCCGGTAAGTTCCAACTAAATTTTCCGCTAACGACGATTTACGATCGAATTAACAGATTGCCCGGCGGGAAGACGGCTGAACAGTCTCCTGGCTCCTTCTCGTTCCACATAACCAAAGCCCCTCACCCCTTCCTCTTCTTTTCTATTCCCAATGTCCTTTAACCTTCGCAACCTTTCGGGACAGCGCGACGTAATCGTATAATCCTGGGAAAGTTTCGAGATAAATTTGCCACGGCGACTTGATTCGCTGATAAACCAAACTGGTACTAGAATTAAGTTCGATTTCCTCCCAGTCAATCCCAGGGCCGCCGATTCTCCTTCTCTCATACGAATCGAGAACGGGACAGCGTAATAGGATTTTCTGCAAGTAAGATGAATGAGGGACTCATTAAAATGCCGAAGCCCCGCGATCTCTCGATCCTCGTTTTAAGATCGCTCGCCTCCCTGATGATGATAAATTCAGGTTTCGATGATGCATTACGGGTATGGATCTCTTACGTCGTATTATTTATCATGGAGTTCTCTTTATCGTGGCCTTTTCAATTTTATTAGAGATCCTTTGATAGGAACGTTTGTGGCGTTTGGGTTTTTGGATCTTTGAGAATGCAGATGAACAGTGGAGAAGGTGTCCCGCTCGAGAGTATAATTCTTAAAGGGATGGTATTGAAATATCCCAACGGTCTCTCAATGGTCCTCTTCGTAGATGTCTATCATCTGCCATGGTAAAGTTTTTACCGCTGTAAGGGGGACCCTCGTTCAGATTAATGCAGCCGCTAACGTCTTTATCGCGGTCCATTGAAACTTTTTATTTGTACTGGCTGTTATTGACGGTAACTAAACGACAGCCCGTGATAAAGCGTGCAACGTAACGCGACGAAAAATATTTCGTGGCCCGTGAGAGATCACCAAAAATCATAACACGATACATTCTATTATCCGTAGATAATCGAGCATCAGCGTGGTAAGTACGAATTCATAGTAAATAGAAATACGATTAAGACGTACAAAATCCTGTAATGCACAAGTGATGATGAATGCACATTAGATCAATAAAGAGGTATTAAAAGACATTTTCCTGCTGACGATCTTTTTGTTCGTTGTTACATCAGTATATTAGTTAAATGATATAAGCGAGCAGTTATTAATAACTATTGTTGATATAAACAACTACTCTCTAAGCCCGTTTAACCGATATAAAGAGATATTAAAATCTAAGGACATAATAGAAGATTATCCTGATTTCTAAGTAAACACGTTATCGAGCAACTTTCGTCCCTTCCCGTATACAGATCCGTAAGGAATAGTCGAAAGAAGAGAAACGGAAGGAACTGAAATAGACTTCAGGCATCGCGTAACGGATACGTCGCGCCGAAATTGAGATTGGTTATCGAAGACTTCCAACTTTCTCGAAATCGACGGAAGAAGCGTATTGGAATCGTAACGCTACAGGGTTGGCGAGGTTGTTAAAGCCCAAATCGAATAGTTTGTTCATTAAAGATATTTTGCCACCGCGAAAAGGTAGAGCGGCTAAACGAAATAGTATGTTCGGCGTGTATTTGTCTTGATAAGTTCCGGTCAGGAAATGAGTCTGCCGATGCGAGAACACGAGGCATGACTCAGCCTGAAGGAGCATCTTCCGCGAGAAAAGCCAGAATCGCCAGAAATAAGAGTTCCGATTCGTTTAACGAGGAATAACGGTCGTTTCAAGGTACTTTGGACGCGATATTCCGTGGAACTATCCAAGCATCGAAGTGTTCGGATACGATTATACCCCCGATAGGAATCTTCCTAATACCTCGAATATTTGCAAAGGGAAATAATAGAAGTATAATTCGGAGAACCGCAGTATCCAGTGGCGTATAGGAAACGGCTGTTTTCCAAGCGTCGGTTCCCAATAATTCGGGAGAAATCGCATCACGTATGTGCGTTACGTGAATCCGGGGATCTAGGGGGAAGGAATGGCGCAGCTAAGGAACGAAAGAATATTTTGATAGCAGGGACGTTATCAATGCCAAACGAACGGCGGATGCGGTCAGTCGAGTATCGATCCTCGAAGGTGGCTCCTACTTCTTTCCAACTGCAATTCCGAGAGCCAAGCACTGAAGTTAACTACTTTCGGAATACCTGCCATTATCCATCGCTCGCCCGGTAAGATCTCCTTGATACCGTGGCCATTCGTGAAAATCGTAAAAGGGCGATTCAACCGGGCGTACTACGTTCCCTTTATTTGAAAGAATGCAGATAAGGTTGGTGTAAATAATTCCGGTATCAAGTCCACGGGCATCGATTGGGAGATGAACATCGCGCCAAATAGCCGCAGATAAGGACTCCAATGGGCGATCCGGATGGAAAAGGATGAACCGGTGCGCCAAAAGGACTTTTTTTTTTGGTCACAAACTATCGATCCTTTGGCGATCGAGAAAAAGGAGAGACAGAGAGAGAGGAAGAGAGAGATAGAGAGAGAGGGAGATAGCAACAGAGAGAGAGAGAGAGAGCAAGAGAGAAGATGCAAGGGGAGAGAAGGAGATAGGTTTTCGCGGAGCTCCCGTATCAGTGGGCAAGACCCGTTTGACCTGGCACACACGCCGCCCATAGATCAAGCAGAACCCTTAGGACGAAACCCCCGTGCCACGGGCTAACCATTAATTTACAACCCGCAGAGTAACCCCATGCCTCACCCCCTGCATACAGGATCCACGTCCCTTTGCGGCAGATATGAGCTACGACGTGGCGCTGAGGGATTCAACCACCCTTGTTCCCGAACCCTATAGCAACGTCCCTCTAACTCCCTGCCTTGTCTCTTTCCCTCGGTTGCACCCTCTAAGCTCCTCCGTCCCTCTCTACCTTTGCTACCCTTCAAGTGGCTTCCACCTGCCAGAGAAATTCCCCAGACCTCGGGAGAAGAAATTTAAATCTATCGAGGACACGTTCCAGTTAACTCCCTCTTAACGACCCATAGACGTGGACATAATTATTCCCCGGTTTAACGCCTGAAATTTACGATGCAGTTCCTCCTTATTCGACGTTATATCGTTCTCAGGCCAATATCCAACGAGCAAACAGAGCGTAAAGATCGTGGAATTATCGTGGCGATTGTAGATGTGTATATGTATATATAGATGTCTATGAAAGTTACTTCTGTACAACCAACATGTTTTTCCAGGATAACTCCGTACTCCTATTGGAATCGTAGTATACATCGTCTATTCAACGGACAATCTCGAATGGATTAACAATCTAATCATTGATTTTCGAGCGGGGAAATTATTTATGAGCCGACTAAACGCAACCAGTGTACTCGTTGCTCGATTATTCATTTCCGGCGCTTTATTATTTAACCGGCCGCTTCAGATTTCGAGTAACGCGCGCCACATCTATCAATTTCAATCAAAGCGAATTCATCAAACACGCGGGCGGAATTACGACTGCCCTTTGGTCGCCTAAGCTCCCATTCGGGATCTGAGAGTTCTCCGCCAAAGAAACTACGGTCTGCACTGGCACGTTCCAAGAAGCTTGCATAGCGGGAAGGTTGAGGAACAGAACTTCTAACTGTCGTAGGTCTTCGGGCTACTCTGACTCGAGAATGGAGACAGGAAGGGAGGAAGAGAGAGGGTGAATGTGGGTATAGCACGAAGGAGAGGTCGCACTTTGATTCCATGGGCTTTATTTCCGCTTAATAAGGGGGTGTGAATAGGCCCGGCTGTTGCTTCTGCTTTATAACTCGGCGCAAGTAAGTTGTCCCGTGTTTCGTTTTGTTGTCCAGTATTCCTGCCCTCTCCTCCCTTCTCCTCACCGTTTCTCTCATTCTCTCACTCTCTCCCTTTCTGTCTCTCTCTCTCCCCTCTCTTCCTCTCTCTCTCTCTCTCTCTTTCCCTTTCTTTCTCTCCACTCACTAGCTCTAGCTGTTTCTGCCTCGAAAATGAAAGGAATGAATAATTAGAGAGGGTCGTAGCGGACGACTGAAAGTTTCTGGCCAATTAATTAAACGGGGAAGAAGGAAGCGGGAGAGAGTGGACGGCGCGAGGGCGTGTGGAGGACGGAAACCAAAAGAGTCGCGCGACAATTTAACAGCGATTACCATAGTACAATCCTTTTAACAGCGCGTCATTATAGAAATGGACCAATTAATGGCGGTATTAAAGAACGTTAATCCCTCTATTTAGGTCAGGGATTGCGCCGGAATGCGTTAATTGAAAACAGAGATTTAATAATCGCGCTTTTAAAGAGAACGTCGATAAATGGTGGGCCCTCTGTTTGCACCATGGTATTCCCAAAGGTTCGCATATTTGCTCTTTTATATTTTGAAAATCTGCTGAAAAATCTCCGGCAGCGTTGGTCGTCGAAAAATTACTCGGTCAATCAGCGATGATTACCATAGAGATAAACGCGACATTGCACGATCGATTTGAATCTTCGCTTTAGTAAACAGGAAACGTCAGCTTTAAACGATTTTACATCGTGCTATGTACGCTGCGCAGATCATGTTCCAGAAGTCCTTGAAAAATCGTACCTCCTGTACCAAGTAGCATTGGCGAACAGATTTAAAAATCAAGGAGACAATTTTCCGATGCACGGAGAATTTTTCAAGACGCATCGAAGATTATGCGTGACGGACGAAAAGAAGTGCGTGCTTTCCGCCTCGTGTCGACCTGTCGTCGGCTGCACTTGCTAACGCACCCTCTTCCTCCTTCCCTTTCCTTTCCACCCTCATCGCCGTCGCGACCGTCGTCGTCCCCTCGTTTCCTCCACTTAAAAACCGGTAATTACTCTGATGCTGGCATTTACCGTCCGTACCGGTGGGTGGATACGTAGGTTTTCTGTTTGCCAGAGCCACTTTGGGACCGTTACTCGATTATTCCTTCTCAGGCGTGAATTTACATCGCTCTTTCTTCAACAAATTTCAGCCGTATTAATTTGCATCGCCGAAAATGCGTGCAGTTCTCGTAGACGTGCGTTCAACCATCGCCGTACGCGATTCAACGAGGTTAAGAAACGTACCCCGCCGAACATCCTCATTAACCTCAATTAATGGGATTAACGTGAAAGGATGGTTTGTATCGCATCCACCGCGTGTCACGGTTCATTGCGTTTCCTATGTGGTATGCTAAGTTGTCCAACGTGCAAAGCGGCGGGTGTGAATCTTCGATCAGTAGGCGAGTTGTACACATCTTATCGCTTCCATGGTTTAATTACGATAGTTTAAGAATGAGTAAGCGTTTACCTAATTGTGGGTTTGATTAAGTTTGTTCTGAATATTAAAGCGGATTATGTTTAAGCTTCGATACTGAGAATTATGTAAAAATACAGGCGGTATGAGCGATGGAAGATACGAGAAGGTAGGGTATTTTCGGGATATCAATGGCCCTTTGTCACTTTGCTTTACCATATAAGGAACATATTGCACTTTAAATCTGAACTTTAAATCTGAACAACACTATTTTCTTATCTCTACGATTAAACTGAATTTACATTTTGTGTTCGTGTGACAAATTTAGAAGACTCGGACAGGAATATACACCGTAGAAAACTTCGTATTTTCACCAGGAAGATTTATATTTGAATCCCCTTTTTTAACTTTCGCATTTTCCTACTCAATATAGCGTCTACTGTTCGTTCAAAACGATCGTAAATTCTAACTTTCCGCGTAAGAAACCTTAAGAATCGAAAATTATACGGTCGAACCGGCAGCAACGAAGAGAGAGGCCTAAGGTCTGTTTCAGCGTTACGGCATGGCATTAATAATGACACGTACGCTTACGGACATCTTACATGTGCAACGTACTTAAAGATGGCAGGCCAAGATGCAGTCCCAGAATAGACTTATCAGGCAGATAAATGTGACAACGAATGCGAGCTAGCTTTACCTGCGCACATGGAACGATCCCAAGCGCCCATTATTTCCATTCGCTATCTAGCGCAGATGCATTGCACTTACCAACTCGGCGCTTGGTGCAGCATATAGTCTTGCATCTGTACTGCAGATGCGGATTTCGTGTCTACTATCCCTTTCCGCATCTTTACCTGAGTATTATCACAAGCATTGCTCGACGCGAAAATGGGTTACGTACAAGCACGACAAATCCGAAGTTGGTAGTAAACGCATTCTGGGCATATTTTTTGGTTAGTCGGTTCTTGAATATCGAAGAACACTGCTGCTTATAGTATGCACAGCGGTAATTGGTTTCTTAGATATTGCATTGGATATCGTGTGTTGCACATTAAGTACATCAAATAAAAAGTTAACAATACAGAAATGTTAGCTAAGCGCGATAGTTCGAGTGTTTTAATGTTCTGCTTTTTGTTGTTGTGAGTAAAGTATTTTAAATTAAATATAATCGTTTTCTTGATATTTATTTTTCAAAGAACACACGATTTGTTAGCGTCGTCTCTAGTTATCCAAAAATCTCGTTGTAATATTTATCATAGCTTCATCGGCGACTGTACTTACAATATGCAAGAATGAGAGTTAGGGTCGAATATTGGAACTACATCCAAAAGAGACACTGCCCATGAATCGCAATCATTTCGGTTGAAAAGATATTTTTAGCCCCTATCCCTTGTTTACAGCGCGGCGAGTAACGACGATAAAGAGAAAAGTCGACCAATCAACGTTTCTCTAAGCCGCCACAAATTTGGTACGTGTCGGTGAGGGAAGTCAATCTTTTTACCGCCACATGTTGTTTAACCATTTTGAGTGCCACGGGCGTTTGCAAAAATCCATTCGAAAAATGTCAAGCGGCGCGATTGCGCTTGTTTTGTTTCGTGTCGAAAAATACCAGGCAGAGCAATCGCGCGGTCTTTGTGCTTATAAACAGTAAATATTTTCTCATTGCCAACAACTACGAAGTATATGACAGCAAATATTCCAGTTTAGTATAATCCCTGCAAAGGGTAAAAGCAAACACGCGAGGCGGCAAAATTCGATCGTGCAGTCAATTTGGCTCTACGAATCATAGAGCTGGCATTTTTCGGCACTGAACGAGAGAAGCGCGATCGTGTCGTCTGGCATTCGCGCGATTCAAACAAATAACGGCCAATACCATTGACATTGCGTGACGAGTTATACAGCCAACAAGATTTCATTTCAGTGTACTAGATACATTTAATATCATTTAATCACCTTGTATATTGAACTTGAATATTAAACTTTTTCTTTAGCACAGCGGTTTTTATTCTGCTCAGTTATCGTTATTACAGCCCATTCCAGAGGAGGGGCAACCCTTAAGTTGAGATAAGTAGTTTTAAAGCGGTCTGATTGTGGCCATTTAATTTAAGGCGCGATTAGTATAACGCATAGGCGTACGGCGTAGGTTGCATGTTTGCGCTTCAGAGGAAATGCGAGCACGCAAACGTTGTATTTCTCGGCGCCGTTAATAAGAGCTTAGAAATTCCCTCTAGCTCGATCGTCGACTACTTCTGCGGATCGAAATGCTTAAAAGACGACATTTCAAGAAATCGCGGACAAGCAAACGATTGCAGAAATAAGAATACGAGTCTCTCCTCCAAAAAGTAATGCATTATTAAATTGCTTTCGCAATCTTTTTAGGCGAAACTTGTCAGTACCAATGAAAATAATAATATATACAAAGCGCGGACCAAAAAGAAACGAGGAAAGAGTAAATCAAGAGACTAAAAATACTATAAAGTTATAGTTAATATATGATAGTATTTCTTGTTTGCGCTGATTATTACCAAATTGATAAGAATGTTTTTCAAAAAGAAAGGTAGAAGTAAACGCTATAAATCTACTGGTATAAATACAGTTGATGTTAGAATAAAATAAAAACGATATATAAAATTGGGCATTCCTTAGACGGTACGGAATGTTTAACAGAATTTGTACCTGTATATTATGTTTGATATGCATGTACAATATTACATACCTTGATCGTCGCGTGGTAGGATCTTTCATGACCATAACTTCTGTGATGTCTCCATACTTCGTGAAGTACTCCCTGAGGCTCTCTGAAACAATAACAGGATTTTATAAATTACTAATATGCAACAATAAACTCATAGCTGAACAGTTATCCATTTTTCTAGACTATTACATTCAAAATACGGTTAAGATTCTTTTCGTGCTGCAAGCATTTATAAAAACAGATTTTTCGAGAACCGCCAGATTGATTTTTAAGATTGATTTTTACATAATGATTTCAATACGGAGATGTTCTTTGGCGAAAGTAATTTTCGTGGTGTATAACAAAAACGAAGTTTGAACGCGCGGTCAATTTTTCATCGAATCATTGCCAAATATTAGCTACTGATAGTAAAGATTCTTTAAACGATACGACCTACGAGGATGGCTACTTGTGGTCAATTACCCATACTTTCGGTGCGACCGAGAACCGTTTAAAGCCGTATAAAAACTTGATCCCCTTCTAGTACACGTGGCTGAAGAAATCAGTTCTGCATCACGTCCCCGTGTTCTCTCTTTCCCCTGCTCACGCAATGAGCTGAGCGGAAAGTTTCATCGGGAAAAAAAGGGGAAACTCTGCATAGGCTCCTATTACTGGAGCACCGCCCTCTACTTGAGGTCTGAAGATACGTAATACTTAGAAATTCGTTAAATTGATTCCCCACATTATAAAATCGTAATACTACCGCGACAGTTATTTTCATGAGTAAAAATCGCGAAGTAAAACAATTGTTCGCAAAACAAAATGCGCAGACTTTATCCGTTTTATTATTCCATTTCCATGTTGGCAGGAGATTTATCCGAAAAATAATTCAAACATATGTTGCCGACTTGTTACGCTTTGAAAATCAAAAATCAATTATTTCTCTCGTAAAATCGTATTACTTAAATTAATCCAAACTAATTGAGCCAATGAATAACTTAAAATTCGACAGTGTATGCATTGCATATTGCATACATTTACATAATTTTATAATTGATACAAAAATTGGAGACTGCTTTGCTGCTTCACGTATTTTATTTTGCAAGAATAGTTATAGATGGAGATAATTTATTTATGTTTATTAGAGAGGCAAATGATTTGCAACCAAACTGGTATTTTGATTGCAAAAGATCAAGTGTCATGCTTTATATAATTATTCCTTGCTATTACGAGATTAACCATTGATTTTGCATAAATTTTGGTACGTTCGCAAGGAGTAAAGCTCATTTTGCGTAAATACGATGCAGGTTGAAGAGGGAAGATATCTCACGCCGAGAGTACGAGATTTCACGGAAATTTGGATTGAAGGACACGAAGAGCATCGTTGGCAGTAATTGGAATTAGAAGATGACGCAAGTCGACGTTGTTGAGCATAATCTCTATAGTCGGATGAACATGATGCGTGAGTTCATGAAAGAGCTTTATCCGAGCTTAGCCGTACACGAAGCTAATCTTGCACAGTTAATAGTTTAGAACACAGAGCTGTAATAAAAAATAATCCGATAACGAGCTATCGGTTTCATGGACCTAGATTTCCACAAAATTTTACAGTAGAACACAATTGTCATAATCGTAATTCATTTCTTTAAACGAATCTTCATTAACCTTACAAATAAATAATGAGGAGCCTTAGAAGATTTTTTATTGTTTTATGTTATATTATTTATTATTTACTTATATTATACAGGATTTTTCTTCGATCGTAGAAGTTTTCACATCTCAGTAATATTCATTATTCGCTTATATATCGTACCTACCACAAAATATACGTATTTCGTTTTTTGAAAGCAGACGTCATATTAGCCTTCTTTCCCTCCTTCTGTAATTAATTTTTGCATCGACTACCATGCTGATTTAGCTTAGGACCTACTGTTTGTAGGTCGATTTCAAATCACCAGAGTTACAGTATACGTATTACATTAAAAAAAAAAGCAAAGGTACTGGACGTGATACGAATTCTTATCTCCCGCATGGAAGTCCAAGCCTTTATAGTAGCTCGTCATATAATATTAGTCAATAACTACACGGATCCCTTTTCCTAAACTTCCCTTCTCGATCACTTAAATGTACATCATATTGATAGCAAAATAGCTCAACTCCGATCTCTGAGCAATACAGATACCCATCCCAGTCCTACATACGATCTTTTTATCTCGTCAATGGCTCTCTTCCCTATCCCATTTCGATTCACGGACGAGTCAAGGTGCCGGATTAATGGTACTGCCTGGAATGGAGGTTCGGTACGAAGAAGCAAATGCGAATTTTTTAAAGACCAGTGTAAATTAAAGGGCGAACTATGTGTTTAATCAATCTAAGCGCTTCCACCAATCTCGAATACGGTGCTCCTACCCTTCGAGCCAGGACGCCCTCTTGACCTCCTTTGTAAGTATATACCAAAAGGGCGAACCCTGGCCGCGAGCCAACATGGACGCGCTCCAAATATATCTTACACCCTATCTAATTATACGCTGTTTTATCCAGACCGCTCTGAAGACCTCGTAATGCTCGGTAGTTACTTGCCTATTCGGTCGCGAGTGCTCCTCGGCTTCGATAAATCGCCGTTGCGTCATCCGCGCCAAGACAGAATTATACCCACGTTTTATTTCAGTACGCGGATTGCGGTTCCTTTGCCGAAGATGCGGAATATTTTTGACAATGAAAGGCAAAGCGATACGTACGTCAAACTCCAAGTTGGAGCTGCTTATAATAGACGGAAGATCGACGGAACTTGTCCGTGAGATGAAACGTACGATCGACTGTTTCGCTTATAACGTTGGACTGTCGTAAAAAGTTTTATCCGGAATATGTATAATTCCACGAGGGAACGGTGAATTGTTGAGATATCGTTTAAAAATAATCCTACGTATTTGCATAAAATAATATCGCGTTCGATCTTTCTGTGATGACATAGATATCATAATAAAGAGATCTGTAATAAAAAGATATTGCGCTCTGTCAATTATTCAACACACCCACCCTTTTTGTTGTAAAGAGTTTTCCGCAAGACCGGCGTTTCTACGTAAGGATCACGAAGACTTTCCGGATTCCGGGAGGTTAAGAGCGCGAATAACGCAAAGGGTGAAATCGTAAAGGGATCACTGATCTTCCTGAAGCGAATGAAAGCGCAAAGTGATGGAAGTGGCTCCTCCGGGCTCTGACTTCCCCACCTCCGCGTTCCTTTCCTTCGAGGCCCTCTCGGTTTGAGCTATGAAAATGTCGTTAAATCGAATAGAGCAGACCCGTGGCACACTCGCCGATGCTTCTTTAATTTGTCCCGGCGCGGATTGATGGAAGCAATTTCGTCGTTTGCGAGGAGGCACTCTTAAAACGTTCCTGCGACCCACGAAAATTTACGGGCGTTATTTCCTTAATTGTTCCTCGGCACGACTTATTCCTAGCGCGGAGATTTTGCGCGACTGCCCTCTTTGTTATGTAAACCGGTTATTTTGCGGACGGTGCAAGTTCAGTTTTCCGGAAAGAGAGTTAAGGGTAGCGTTGGTCACGAGCTAATCAAATTTATTTACTTTTGAAGAACTCCCGTTCGGGGATGTTGATTATAATTTTATACGATAGGCGCACGAAATAATTCTGCCACTGTAGGTGCGCTTAAGTTACGTACGAACTCTATTATGCAATGTGATTTTTTCAACACGTTTTTCATTGAGAATATAAGTCCATCATTTATAAACAATAAATTATATATATTTTTTTTTTTCGTTTTCGTCACTTTCAAAACATGATCTTCTGATACATATGTAATATATATTATATGCAGATATCTTTAGTTTTCACCACATTATAATATAAATTTATGAATATATCATAATTACGTGTGGGAGCTGTATCCAAAATTACTTAATTACAAACAATTTTATACGATAATCAACGTCATTTCCTCTACACACTATCATTATATGTTAATGTGAAGTTAATGATTATCATAACATCATGGTATATTCAGTAATAAACTTGCATAAAGTAACGTAGATAAATTTATCAACATATATTACGCGAGCTAAGCCTGCTTCTATAATACTATGCACTTCTAATACAAATCTGCTTTAATTTTTGTTCATCATTACAATTTTAACCGTTAGGATTTTGAGTAGAAAGCAAAGTGAAGAATTTATTCACCAAAAAAATTGGTTCATTTTACATGAAATTCATTTTCATTTTATAATCCTACACGGAACCATGGCAATTCGGACGAGGTTCACTTTCTCTTTGAAGTCTTACGACAGGCTTTAACACACAGAACAAGTCTAACCATCGCAGAGTTTATTAGACGCACTTTAACATGTGTCGTGAAAATCTGTGATTTCTGATGTCTCGTCCGATTAATCTTCAGCAAGTAACGTGGGATCGTCGTGTCGGTGGATTCTCATCTCAGCTGCAGCACGATGGCCAAATGTCTTCTTTTTCTCCGTGTATATATGTAAGTGGAGGAAGATGAAAAGAGAACGCACATGTTCGAGACAAGCAAGCTAATGTGATATTTCGCTGGAGGGATGTTTCAAACTACAAGGATGCCTGATCTCGTTAACGAACGCCCAGTCAAAGGCATCTTATCGATATCTTTATGTAGATTTATCAAAAAGTGTCCATTAAATACACGTACATATTTTTTCGCCAACGGATCAGTAACGCGGATTTTCTAAAAACTTCGTCTTCTAACGGTTTCAATTCAAATTAATTATGTTATTAATTACAAGAATCATATTTGGAATAGCTGCATTCACATCTCAATCGGTTACATGTTACAGTTATCAGAAAACGATCTCTAATGTCTTCGCCAGAAGGAATCCGGATGTCTTGTAGAAAACGAACAAACCACGAGAATGTTCGTAATAGCTTGCTCGCCCAAATTACGCAGCGTCTACAACGTCTACAGAATTCCTGCTTCAGAATCGCAAGTGTTCAACGTGCAATTTACATCTGCATGTTATACATATTTTCTATTTTGATCGTATCGACAACATTAAAACAATAAATCCGTCCACCCAAACAACGTACTTGTGACGCAACATCGAGCAATGTTGAACCTGAAAGACACGATCGGTATACAAAGAATTAATACTAAGCTTGAGAAATATGCCGGAAATAATTCCGGTCGCAAAGGGCTAAGCCAGACCTGATTGCGCCGCGAAATATGCTCGAAATCGTAAATTCGGCGGATAAAACTGGGCCGAGCCAAATGGTGCCAATTTACGCGAGGAGGAAAATTATGCTGTGGTAGATAGGGGCTGGAATATTTTAAGATTGTCACGGTGTAATGTTGCGCATCAGGATAATTTTATAAATAGTCCCGATATTGAGCGGGCACTTGTACCGCTTATTTCACGGTTTCGTACCGCCCTTCCGGCTTCGGCTTAAATTTATCATGGCCCGAGCGCGCTTCAGTAAGACCTCCCGCCGCTATTCCCCATCGATTTATCGACCAGCGAAATTGCTGGATATTTCCTATTCCGGTCGATAGGAACGAAGGCAAGGACGCAGCGAACGAGCGAGAGCCACTTTTATGCAACCACGGCGAGTTATTAGTAAACTGGCAAGTATTGTCGATTTCCACGTGAAATTTTGCTGTGGAAATAAATTGATGATAATTGTGCAGGATTTCAATGGCGTTAGCGAATATGCAAGGGTACGTATAATATATAAGCGAACAAAGTTACGTGTGATGGCGACAGTATTTTTCAATTTATCTCGTATAATTCGCGTTGGCATTGCTTGGGATAAATATTTGCGAGAAACGTTGGTCGTCGATCTTGGCTATACGTTCGGTGTTACCGCAACTGTCCACGCTTGTTTTTTTTTTTTTTGTTGGATAGCGCGGGCAATCCTTGGGCTCCAACTTGCTATACGATACGCCATTTAAGCTCACAGTCGGTCCAACATAACTACGGAAGCCGCGCGCCGTCTGGTAAATACGCGTGCGTTAAGTTCGTTATGAATGCAGAATTTTTGCGGAGGATATTTGATTTCCTATCAGAATCGTGAGAGTGTAGTGCGTTTACTACAAAAGAAGTGGACCATCCGTGGAGAAACTGGCCATCTTGTGGAAAGTAGGATTATCTGGAGTCGATACCCACTTGCGGAAACGAAAGCATTGATTCTTGAAGAGTGATAAAATATATATAGTTTTTTTCTTTACGATCTTGATCAAAGAAATGTGTTACTTTTACATACGTAAGCTCGAAATTTATATATCTTTTCCCTTGTAATCTGTTACTATGTGCGTTATACCCAACGAGCTTGAAAACATAACAATAGCAATTCCAAAATACAGCGTGCTACTTTTGTAAGAAATAAAACTTCTAAATCGATCGATCATACGATACGATATTAATTCAAGCGTATTTAGATTCTCGAAACGAGCGTACTCCTATTCTAATCTCCACTTCCTGTATATCTCTATCTTCAAAATGGTCGCATTATACTTTCAATGCGTTATCAACCAATCGGTTTATTTGGCGTGCTTTGAAATACGCTTCCGTACGTTCGCCCGCAATACGGGCGAAGAGTTCGGACGATGGAGCCACTTCCGGTTTCACGTTTCGTCCTAGTGACACTCTTGTATTAACGACAGGATCGCGTGCTAGCCGTTCGTTTTTCTAACCCCCTCTGTTTTTCTCCCCGGCCCACCACCCTTCCCCCACCCCCCTTTTCCCCACCGGCCGTAAGAAAAGAATTGCTTTTCCTCGAAGGTGCCTTTTCCATTCTTTTGATCTCGGCCGTACTCATAGCCGCAACGAAATAATTCAGAGAGTTCCTGCTTTTGACCTTACCTCCGCCTGCCCCAGCAGCTGAACCACGGTGCAGCGGCGGCTCTTTTTGTGAAAACCGCGCAAAGGTTGTGCGCCATTATAAAATATTTAAACCTTCCGGACTGGCGTGTCTCTGGCTTCACGAGGTAGCGCTCCCCGGCAATCCCAAGAGTATACGATCTCCTCTCAATGGATTTCCCCGAGAACTTTCGCGGCTTTGTTCGCCGGCCATTATTCTCTTATTAAAAAGCAGTCTATGCAATTTGCTGAAGAGCAGGGATACTGGAGAAAATTATGCGCCAGTGTCTGAATGTGGAGGAAACTTCAATGCCTCTAATACCGCGGTTGGTGCAAGACGCGAGATGACTTAGAGCGCATGTCGAATAATCGACATGGACGGTACTCGGAGTAATGAACGATCCCGATCGTGGATCGAGAATTGTCAATTTCAGGTTGCAAGGTGTTGTGCGGAATAAATTAGGTTCTTGATTCGTGGAGAATTTTTTGATAGTTACACGGTACTCTTTGATGTACATAGTATGTTAAGTAGTCGAGGTAAATATTGTTGAATAAGTATATGTGAACGACAAATGCTGTATTCATGCATGTCTGAAGTTTATTATTCGTCTCCCGTTTTATCCAGCTCTCTCAGCGAATATGTACTTTATCTCGAGGAATCTAGAATTTGCATTCGACGCTTTCTTTATTTAGGATAAATAAGAATTAAATACATACATACATCAATGCGTAAAGTGCAGTACAACGACTATTATACATTTATAAAATTAGTGGACATTACGAAGATCGTCCAATGTTTCAAACGCGCGCTTATCATACGGGTTCAGCACTACAACCTATGATAAATAATCATTCAACGCCATGAAGGATCGTAAATTAATAACATGCGCTTATGAGACAACATCAACATTGTGTCCGTTTATTAATCCCGCCCACATTCAAATAGGCGATCGTGATTGAACCACCCTATGCATAGCCCTGGACACAGGTTCGCCGATTTGATATTTTGGAACGAAGCGGAGGATGCGTAAGATTCCCCATCCCTAACTCACATGTGGCACTTGTCCGCGAAAAGGGGCGCCGCCCAGGCTATTTCACGTCGCTTCCACGCTCGAACGCGAGTATCAGCTCAAGAGACTCTCCAAAAAGATCATCCAGCCGGGCAAATTCAGGGTTAGCTTTCGAGCCAAGAACCTCGCACGACTCTTACCCTCCTCCCTCCTGTCTCACCCTCTCGAGATTTCCCTTCTCGCAACATGAAATCCAGTCCTCGGAACATATTGGTCGGTAGCCTCGAGGAGGTGCAGGTCCGACTACCGGGGCGATAGTAAATGGGAGAGGAAGAGAGGCCAAGACGGTGGGTTTCATTCAAATGAGATCCAACGTGGGGAGGACGAAGGACAGAGATACCCAGCGTTGGTTTCCTCGAGTGTTTTTCTATTCAGAGAGGACTCGCATAAAGTTCTATATACCGACGTCTATCCCATCCTATCCCACGACGTGGATCCCTTAGGAGAGCAAGGATGGAAGACGGGAGAGGCGAGGAGGTGGCCTTCCCATTCCGGAGGGCCGTTCATTGAAACGAATGGCCTTGTCTGCCTCTTCCTCCTCTCCTCTTTGTCTCCGCGCTTCTGGATGTCTCTCTTTCTCTCCTTCCTCCTCTCGTGTCCTCCTCCACCACCGTGACCCTCCAATGCCGCTATCCTCTTTCCTCACGACCTCGCAGCCCCCGCCCCCCCTTCTCTCTTCCCGCCCGTGCCCCTTCTTCGTCTTACACAGCCGCCTCCCGCGAATCCGCCAGGATTACTTATCCTTCGGCGAAGGACGCTCAAGGCTCAACCTAAAGCATCATTTGAATAAACGCGGAGTTACTGCTCCGTGTTACGAGCTCGGTAGGAGAACGAGCGAGGGATAGTGAGGGCGAGAGGGGAGATGAGAGAGCGAGAGAGAGAGAGAGGGTGGGTGAGAGGGAGGCAGAGGAAGCTCGTAACCGTGGCGAGGAATGAGAGAGGGTGAAGGAGTGGGAAGGGGAGAGAGCTAGCGCGCGTCCCACGACTATATTAATGGCGTCGTGATGCCTTCAGGCAAAAAGGGGATACCCCGCTCTCTATTATCCCCAGGATAAGATTCCTGTCAGTGTAAATGGCGTATCTTCGGCGGATCACGGCGTTCGCGCGAGGATGAAAATATGATGTAGGAAAATATCGCCTTTATTTTTGCGGCGCCCAGTGACTGTGCCTTACGTTAGGCGACATTCACTGGTATAAAAACTCTGTAAGGATGCGTCACGACTTCGTTGGTATCTGGAGTGTTCATGGATAACTTGACACAATTTGTGGATTCAGGGACAAATCGTATGCCGTTGTATACCAGAAAGACTCGTGCTCTCATTTCTCTATCACCTTTAGTTTTTTTTTTTTTTTTTTATTCAATGTACATTCTACAGACACTGTGGTTAGTAACTGTTTTTTTTACGCTAAATATTCAGCTAAAACGTTGTAAATTCTTGTTAAGTATTCAAGTAATACTACGATAGGTTATGCATTGTCTAAATATACTTAGGAACGCTTTAACATAAACCTTATATAATAAAAAGTATGCCGCTACGTACGAATTCTAAGACTACTTCCTTTACATAATATTCGTCCACTGTAAACCACGGCTGTCCCAAACCTCTTACTTACTTTACGACATTCAAATCTTATTACACCTTGAACGCTAAAACCATTGACATTCACCACGAAGCACTACGGTATCAATAAACCCATGGGACAATTTTTCTCGAATACCTCAATATCTATATCCTAACTACAGCAATACTTATAGATATACAATAAATAAACGTACACGCCATCGTGGACAGTTCGAAGCTTTCCTCGTAGTCCATCATAATTACAACGTTTAAAGACGCGTAAGCGTGCGTCCAGTATCGGCGAGAAACTCGAGTTCCGAGCGGTAAGCGAGTTAACGCTTATACTCCGTCTAGTGTTACCCGGTGGCCATAACAAAGAGCGGAAACCGAAGGATTAAAAGGGCGGGGCGAAGGTAAGGTGGATGCTCGTATTACCGAATCGCAATCTTTCACGGTGAGGAAGTTCAACAAACCCGGCAAGCAAACGGGCAAGGGTGCCTCGTAGTGGACGACAGCAATTACCCGGCGACGCCTCGGTGTCGTGTACTTCGAATAAACAAATAAACATTGGCCCGCTGCATGGGCTAGGAACGCGCACGCAGCCACTCTGGCACCCCATCTCTTTGCCTCGGGCTATATTGCTCGAGATGAGGTGCGGAGGGAAACCGGGGGGAGGGGAGAAGGCGCGGCCAACTCTTTCACGTTGCTCTCGTTCGCGTGCCGGTCTATTTCGGCGAACGCGCAGCATCCAAAAAGGACCGCGCTTAGAATTCGCGCCGGCTTTTACAGCGAGCCATTAACGGTGCCGTAAGCAGAGACATAGATCCGGCTATGCGAATCGAACATCGCCCTGCCGCCCCCTCCCCTCCAGCCCCCTTACCGCTGCCCGCTTTATTCCGGTGAAAGCGTTTTAAAGCGCCCGAGAAAATATCCGACGCCGCTTTTTATAACCCGACAGCGTTGGAATTTGACGTGCAACTTTCAAGTGGATCGCCTGACGTCGTTCTCGGATCAAATAAATCCGCCCGAACGTGCAATATTTTTTTTTCCCTCGCATCTTTTTAGCCGTCCCGCCCGCTTCGCCGCGGTTCGCGCAGTGGAAAATTGTTTTCATAATTTTTGCACTGCTTCTTTTGGGATATTCGCTCGAAAGGCAGGACAATACGGGCGCACTGGAATGAGGATTTTTCGGTGAATTTGTGTCGGATATTGCCCGGAAAGCGAGATCGACAAATATTCGAGTATGAAATAAAAATGGCACGGCTGTTCATCAATATCGAAAAATTCGAAAGTTAATGATACATATACGCGGCCTCTGCGCGCTTTTCTTTTTTGAATCGAATTTCGACTCCGGTCAATAGTGATCGGTAATAAATAAAATCGTAGATCTATAAATATGACGAACGACACTAAGTTTCTGAAAATATGAAATTTAAATCGGGACTATGCATGCATGCAGATGTATGTAGGAATGCACATTTGCTTTATAAACTTTAAAGTTCGTCCTGCTTCCTACACGACCCTAGTGAGCTCTGTCCCCCAAATGCTTAAGTTCTCCAAACTTTCTAAACGCTCCCTTTAGATGGAAACTCCGAATTCTCAAGTGGTCCATTCTATTTAGTCGGTAAAACATTCTCGTAGGACCTTTGACAAAATTAACGTATAATTTATTACGATTCTCTATCACGGAGGCGACGGTGGAGACCTTAAAATAAAAGAGCAGAAGTGCCCATGTAGGTAATGCAAGCTGAACGTAATATCCTTTTTTGATTTATTTTAATAGCCACTTCCTTGATAATGTATAGAAACCCGCTCTTCCTACGAAATATTTTTCGTTGAGTAAAAAAAGTGTTTTACAACTCGACATAAAGACTACTATCCCCTAAAAAGTCGGCCATATTTTAATTCAAGACTCTCATCAATTTCGAGCGCATGCAACAATGTACCCAATACTCAGTGCTTATTACATAGTCATAGGTCAAAGTTCCAATAATTACCATAGCAACCGTAACGATCAACATTCGGGTATACTACGATATATTCGAAAAACATTACCAAAGCGATTTAAGCTCTCCAAACTATTTTACTTCAAATCGCTCCGCATCGTGCGAGTTAAAACCATTCTTCGTGTCATTCTTGCAAAACTTAAACTTTATCGTCGATTATCCTGCACTTGGATTGCTCCTACGATCCAGCGAGAGGACTCGCCCGTCATTTTCCTCGATCCCCAAGGTACGCGTGGGCAGTGAGAGTGGAGGGGGTAAGGGAGAATCGCTTGATTCCGTAGGCGTATATAGGCTGGAACATAGTAACGTAGGAGGGATGACAGAACCTGGAGCCAACCTGGCCGCGAGCCAACGCTCGCTCCTAGACCCCGCGATAGTGCATAGTCGGTGCATGGTGAGAGTCTATAGTCGGTGCATAGTGGGTACCCGGACTCCCCCTCCACTTCGTCGCATGGGTGCCCGCATTGCAGCTATGGCCCACCATCCTAATGATGGCAACCACGCAGGTACAAATCTACCCACCCCCTAGCGCCCTCTCGTTCTACCCTACCCTACGTCCCACGAACCACGGAGCTCCTCTTCGCCGGCACTCGCGCAATTTTTTGCTGACACTTTGTCCCAATGCCACCCTTTTGGCACCGCGAACCCTTCCACGCCGCTGACCGTCCGTTTATGCCAACCCCCCCCCCCCAGGTCGTAGCCTCAATACTCATTCCTCTTATCAAAGCCCGCCCTTTTCCAACCGCTTGATCGTTTGTCCGTTTCTTGCGCCGCTACTCGGGGCGCTGGAAATGGCATCGGCGTTCTTAACCTCCTGCCTCGCGGTAAAATAAAAGTCACACTCGTGCCGCGGATTGTAGCGTAAGCCTGGAAAACACGAGCGCGGCTCGTGATCCTTGTTCGTGGCTCGAATGTAGAACGAGAGCATGGGAGTTGTTCGTGAATGCTGCGCGCGAGCAGTTGGTTCTTAGGTATTGTTTTACCGCCTGAGTGGATGGGTATGTTAACTTGCGAGTGTGATGTATTGATTTTGTTGTTTGTTCATGATTATTTGTTGTATATATGTGTGTGTGTGTGTGTGTGTGTGTTGGATGAAATATTGGGTTATTCATTAGTGGTTTTTGGAGGAGAAGTTGATGCAGATAGCTGAAGATAATTCTTTTTTTTTTGCAGATAAAAGTGATGTTTCGAGGAAGAAGGTAATGTTTTTGAGAAATTCGTGCTTTGCGTAGATCTGTTGTTTATCATAGATACCTTTTATTTACATGGAATACGCGTTTCCTGGTTGACGAATATTAGCGAGGAAAATCCGAACAAGAGTTTTGATAATAACTTCTAAATATTTCTATGCGATGTGGTGAGTGAGGTGAATCTGTTGGTTTTCTTTAGATAACGATCCATGACGAATGCATTCCCTAATACAATGTAATATAAAAACCGATACTTTTAAACTAATCTTCACCGCTAAATTTGAGGCTAATAAACTACGTTATTCCTCGATACTAAAGTACACTTAATCACAACTAAGCTTAATATTCTTTAAATTCCATCTAACACGTACATCAATTTCCGTTCTATACACATTATCCATTTGATCCATATTCACTAACCAAAAACCCAATTTAAATAACAAATCTAATAACCCCATAATTAAACTTCGAGAGCTAATAAACCACGGAAAACATAAATGTACATAAAACCAGCAAAACGAAGTTGAGCATACATAAACTCTTGTGGTTATTTACCATCCGGCCGAGCTGTTACGAAGAGAGAAATGCCGATCGGGAATGATCATGGGCCGCGAGTCGGAACAAACAACTCTGCGCTTAAGCAAACGAGTAACGCAGCCTCCGCGATTTATCGATCAAGATTCAATTCCCTCGATCGTCGATCCCTCGTCCTTGCCTGGCTCCCTGGAATAGCGGATGACAGAGGTTAATATCATTCGTAATGAGAGGAGTAAGTGTCGAGGTGACTCCGAGAATCGAGAAAAGCCCCGGTGGCGGTTAGGCGGGGAACGTCAGGGGGTGGCTGTACAATGAGCCAGAGGGACCACACTTGTGGGTTGAATAAAAAGAGAGAGATAGCGGGGGGCACAGGAGATTCCATTCTTGTTACTCCTGGCGACATCTTTAATTCATCGAATGCGGATTGCGGGCTGAATCCTTGATGAGCTTTATTCCACATCCGCGCGCTCGAACTATTGGATCCGATGAGAGATTCTCATACGATAATACTCCGCGCTAAGCCACTGTTCCACGTCTCACTTATACGGCCTCCTTCCACCGTATGCGTCTCCGTTCCTCTCGACTCTCGCCCCAAGCCCCGCCCCTCCCCCTGGCTAGCCCACTTAAGAAGCTCTAACCGAGCTTTTTCGACTTCAGCCTTTTCTCCCTCTCCCTCTTCCCCCTTCCTACCCTCGACCCCGGAAGACTCCGTTCCACTGCTTAGTGCCGCGTACCAATCTTGGACCTTCAATCCTTTCTCGTTTTCTCGCGGGAAATCGCGCGGAAAATTAGCCAGTAAGAATACCTCCTCTCCGCGCTCCCATCGAAGCCCGTCTTCCGTGCCACGGTCCAGCACGTCTGCCTCGTGTGAACGGACACTATTAAGCCGTCAGGACTATTTCGACATGGGGCTACGACCCAGTTTGTCTTACCTCCTCGGCCTGATAGTGTTTCCATGGAAGGCAAGTAGCTCGAGTGTACGTTCGAAAGAGGCCAACGCAGTATTATGTGTCAAATACAAAATGCAGGAAACTCAAGATGCTGGAGGCAACTCCATAACGGACCTAGAACGAGCAGGAAAATTGGATGCAGAGGTGGGGGAAGGGGGCGCAGGGGATACCGAAGGCGGTCGAAACGTGCGACGCCTTTAAATGAAGTTAGGCTCATCGTGTAAATGATATGGTCTGTAAACATTTTGTACTCCTTAAGCATTTGCGCACAAATAAAATGTATATATATATATATGTGTTTGAAACGTTGATCAGGATTATGCAAAAAAGTACTGCAAGTTGCTGGAGTATACGAAGTATGAGAAAGTAATGGAAAGTTGTTTCTTGCACAATATAAAGTGGCGAAAAAGAATCGAAGGACTAACGAAGAAATTTGTCCTCCGCTGCGACGTCCGTGAAACTCTTTCAATAGTCGGACGTTGTGAAGAAAATTATGCGATAAGTTAACATTGCAATTTAACTTTCTTCCGGTTAATAAATCGAATTGTACCTACAAAGTATTCCTACGATTTAAATTTAGTCCACTGCATCAGCAGGGAGGAAGGTAAAACCTGTGTAGCCTGATTGAATGCAGTACACCAAACAACAGCTGATCCGGCGATCAGAAGTACAACAAAGCCATACGAACACGCTATAAATTCGTCAGTAATCGGTAGATCCGGGAAAACAAAGGCCGCGTGATTTACGGTGGTCAATCGTGGTGCGAGTAGAAATATTTGATTGCCCGTGCGTAACCAACATTAAATCTTATTAAGGGTGAAAGGATTTCAAGTTGTCCGCAAGACACTTTCGCAAGAGATATCAATACTTTATCGACCGATATTCCTTAAACGCTTCTATCATACGTTCACGATGAACTTTTATGGCTACAAACCAGACACGCGTTAAAATTTCATCTCTGCCAGTATCAGGCTTTATAAGAACTACAGCTCGTTACAAACTTCGTAACTTTATATAGTAACAGATATTTTATGACCTACCAAAAGTAATAAACTAATAACACGGAACGTCCCGAAATTTACATATAAGTGCCCCATAGAAGTATCTCGCAAAATGTGTTTTGAAATACTTCTCAAGCTTAGCTTTAGTATGGATAGTGTTAATAAAAAACATTGTCTAATACGTAAGTAAAACTCTCATGAAAATTATCGAAGAAAAAGATCAAAATATATATATATTTTCTCGCGAAAATATCTTTCTGCATAACATATTTCGGAATTTTTAATATACCTCCAAGCCTATCGGCCGCTATTTAAAAAATTCGAGATAACGATACGAACTTACGTAACCAAGTGAAACATTAACCAACACAAGAGCTCATCACTGTCAATAAATAGTTTTACCATCCGCTTCGTCTCCCCCAATCAGCTTTTTCATCAAATAAACCAATATACCCCTCCGAAAGAGGAACACCTGCTGTGTTATTTCCATCCGTCTAGCCGGCCCCACGATTTTCATCCTTCGAACGAAGCACGTCTATAAAAGTAGACCGAAATCCCCGTTCCAATAACCGGCTTAAATTTTGCAAAAGCCTACGATGGCTCCCGGTTATGCCGCGATCCAGATTCCTCGTCGTTCTTGCCCGCGGTTTCATTTTCAATGGCACGATATGGAATTACCCGAGTAACCGAACAGGAAGCGAGCCGACGCCGGGGGAGTCGGCGCTGCTCGAAGGGGGAGGGGGAAGAGGCCGAGAAAGGGGAAGTGCATACGGTAGCCGCGATTGCAAAGAAAGTCTCCGTGCCAAGCCTGGCTTAATAATTCAAATCTCTCAGTACTCGAAAAATTGAATTTAATAATTCAATCCAATAGGAAACCCCGAACCGTTACGAGCCGCGGAAGCCACTCGACTGGCAGAACCCGATCAAAAATGCAATATCCAGCTCGATTTCTTAATCCGATTTCACCGGCGTGTGCCTCGTTTTCATTCGGCGCTACTCTGTCCCACCTTCGATTCGTTACTTTCTCTCCGCTATCCTCTCTTTCCCTCTCTCTCTTTCTCCCTCACACCGCTTCTCTCGCTCTCTGCGCCTCTCCGATCTTTCCCTACCGTAGGTACGCCTTTCGTGTGTATCAAAAGGCTCTGTTTCCATCAGCGGGCCGTATGTAATTACATTATATGTACACGGGCAACCGCATAACTGGAGTCAGAGGGCTGAACAAACCCGACCACCAATTTCGGGGCTGAAACTCGTCGGTTGTACTCTTGGGCCGTTACTGTCCGCTGATGGCACCGTGACATTGTTGCGTTTCCGCATAATGGGACTCGTAAACTTCCGGCTGCTTCGTATTTGCAATATCTTATGATTAATGAAACGGTTTATGGCTTCGCGATGCGGGCATCAAGAGCGCGTGGATCGTAATTATTTGTGGATAGGTCAAATTAATTTGTAGCATACGGATATACGTCGCGAAGTATTTGAGAATAATAGAATTGAATTTCTCGAAGGTGAGTGAAGGTTTATGATGTTTCAAATTATTAATATATCTACGTGTGGTAATTCATTGAGCTGATAGAATGGCGCCTAAATGCAGCGTACGAAGTGAAACGTAAGTGAAATAAATACTTCTAAAAAGGGTTAATACGTTTTTTTTCTGGTCTTCCTTTGTAGAGATAATAGAATTTGGATTGAGACTGTTTTGGTTTCGACTGCTGAAATGTCTTTTTTCATTTCACTGTGCAACAGCAGAATAGTTATATTAAAAGACATTTCTCTTCATTTCAGTTTTTAATATTTCAAATGAGGAATTAAAGCGTACTCTAGTACACGTATAAACATATTCCGCGTGTATCCTCAATATCGCTGTTGGGGAGAGCAAAAACATAGGCGAGGGGAGTTGCATTGGGAATTAAAAAAAAAAGAAAAAAAGATCTAGAGATCGTGCGTAGATATGGCAGTTAACCTCCGTTAACCTCGGCCAAGAGTAGTTGAATTCAATGTATCGATGACGTCAAAACGCAGCTTTAATCCGAGCGTATCGATACGAACGTCTGGGCAGTCACTTAATAGCAGCTGGAATGGAAAGTCGGTTAAAACTTCAGAAATTATTGAGACCAAAAAATTGGTAATTCAAAATTTCCTAAATACCTCATTCCAGATATAATACGTAGTAACACATTACAAAATACTTGGAAAATTTGTTTCTATATATGAACATTTCAATATTATAATCTTATAACCTCGTTTGCATACGTTCACCCACTTCAAAACGATTTCTTAACTTTCTGTTAAACGCTTGTCCCAATGCTGATATTGAATTCTACGTACAAACTTATTTTAACCGTAAAATCTCACGTCTGCGTCAATATCAATTCACCAGCATTTCTTTCACAATCTGCACAACGTAACATCCCGATCGCATACAGTTATATATTCAATGAATTCCATAAAAAAATGATATAATTAATCTCGCCGTCTGTTCGATGGAAGCATAAGAAAAAATGATGCTGTCAATGCCAAAAAGTATTGGTAGAGTATCTATACATAGATCACGTATAATTAGAAGCTACGGGGCGGCCTTAAGCCATCGCATCAGGAGCAAGGAGGACTCGCTACGCAAAACATTTAACAGTCTCAGATACGAATGAAACCATGCCAAGCACACTTGTGCAATAAAATTCGAGGTCCACTGCTATCTATAACGACCTGAGTTGATCTCCAACATGGAGGCTCCCGATTGGTTATACTAAACTTATGCGCAATCGTGTATAAAGCGTCGTATAATATCTTCGAAGTGACTTAAAGGTGGACTTAACACTTAAAAACAGTATAAATAATATAAACAAAAAAATATCCTATTCGACTTTGCCTTCTACTTGCAGCATAATCTATATTATACTTTTTTGCCAATAAGACTTGATCTAAGTTTTTTATACGAAAGAGAAAAAGTGAAAGATCTAACAGAGAATAAGTGATGCGTCATAGTTATTGTTCAACGATTTTACTTTTGACTTTAAATAAAGACAATTTTAGAACGTTTATTAAGTACATTCTGCGTTGCAAAAAGAATAATACATGAAACATCGGTTATTAGAAAATAACCATTAACATTTTCTTCATAGAGAAAATACATGTTTCCGTTTAGGACAAATAAGCGAAAGTAGTATCATATTTTACGGTAATTTAAGACATAACTTTATTTGGCAACGCGAGAATCATAGGTTTTATATATAGGCGCAAGGATCCGCTGATTAAGAATCGTGATTAGTATTTATTTTGGTCGTGTTTGAGCTGGATTCCACGCTGCTAAACTTGGCGTGGCTTGGTGCCCCGGTGCAACCTACTCTATTAGCCCCGATAACCTTCCCCAACGTGACGATAAAAGGTTATAAGCATTGTAAGAAGTGAGCATTGGGACGTCGAGTTCTTATCAGCCGCATAGATTAAAGTTACGATAGCTTCGCGTAGTACGTCTACTTCTCAAAGGTACAAAACCTTTATCGGTCGTTCTCCTGGATAATTCTTCTCCACGTCTAATAGTAAACAAATCGAGTTTCAGGTTAACGCTTTTTCTCGATTCCTTCTCATAATTATTCTTAGTCTATGAACGACAGCGAACGTTCGAATCTCCGTGGAGTTTCCCCCTGTGTAAAAGACACTGGTTTATTAACCGTGGAAAACTTGGCTTGTGGAAAATTAGTTGACCTCGCGGCCGCTTAAAATAATGACGAGCAAGGATGAAGCTTGAAATCCCGTATAACCGTAGGTACTATAATAAATGTTTCAGCTCGGCGTCAGTGAAGATTAATTAAATGTTTAGTCTGTCGTAATTGTATTTAAAACGTAACGCCGCACCAACTAGGCACTAAGCCGTGCCAAAGGTTAATTCGCCGAAGGACACTCTGACACTTTTTCACGGGGCCCGCCCCAACGTCCTGACCTATCTGCCCTATTTCCCAAACCTTTATCACGGACTGGAGTTAAATCAAGATCATTTGGGACACGTGATACCGGCGCATAATCCTCCCACATTTGGCGCTAGGGAAGCGCTGCTGTAATTTAACCGAAAGTGCTTTAACGATAATCTTGATCGATAGTTGAGAACTTTACACGGCTGCCCTGGAAGCCAAATTGATCAACTTCGTGAAACCAAAGACGCAAAAATCCATATTTGCTGGGTAGTATATCTATCCCCCTGTTTGTTACACTTGCTCTTTGCTATTACCACTGCAAGTTGAAAAATCCTACAGTGTCAAAGAAACATTCATAATGCGTATTATATTTGCAAAATGCAATTCGGAGGGGTAGTCGGTACTTCCTTGATCGAGCTCGAGGCTACGCATAACTGGTGAAAGAGGAGTCGGCTCTCCTAGGTACTTATATTAGACCATCTCAAGGCATATATCTTCCCCTAACCAACGTTTGACGCATAAGCGTTTAATTCAAAAGTGTTTTTCCGTTCCCTTCCTCCGGCAATTTGTTATTAGCCTCCCTATTCTCGAGGAGCAGAGGTGGAGCTGCTAAACGCTATTGGAGAGACGCTTCCACGCCCACTTTGCGAAATGCGACGTAAAGATATATGCGTGTCTAGTGACAAAAGTAGGATAGCTCTCGTAGTCAGTCTATTTTAAATTGTCGCCAACGTCTGACAGAGCTCCCCCGTTGGCTACGTATCAAAATTGTAAAGATCCGCAAATTCGTTTCATCGCCATTCAAGAGGGCCCCCTATTGCTGTATCAAACGCTCACGTTGATTTCCACGATGTCCAGCTACGTCATCGCGAAGTCTATTTGAAGGAAGCACGGGCTATTGTTCCTTTGTCCCACTGTCACAGATTTAACATGCTAATGGTACATAATTAAGGAAGCACAAGAAAATTATACAATCCGTTCTGTTCACTAGAGTTCACTGTTCACTAACGACATGAATCTATTTATCCTCAATCGCGGTCTGAAATCGAGTGACCATCAAATCTTTGATTGGCTATACAGATTACCTTTTCTCATTGTATTACTTATACATATGTACGTAACAACAATCCAATGGTATTTGGTAACAATTACTAATACGTCGTTTGTACACTTAAATCATGATCGTAACATGAGACTATTGAAGATAAACAAGAAAGAGATAAAAGTGTACTAAAAGGCATAACTCTTTTGCAATAAGAATAAGTAATTGGTATGTAGCTGCATTACAAAAATGTTAGGATACGTTAATGCGCGCTTTTCAATGCGGAGAGGCTTTCGAATGACGAGACATCTCTTTTCGCCGCTTAACCAGGTTAAGAACGCGCGGATCGCTCGACTCGGCTGACTCTCAGGAAACGTATAAACGCGACAAATGAACTGCCTCGCCTTTTTTGCTTCCATTCAAACGCAATAGGGAGGTTCAGTGCCGTGGCACCGCAAGGAAATTGTTGGCGGGAGCGAGGAAAAGGGCGACGGTACGCTCTACGCTGGGTTTGCGTACGAGCGGCCTTAATTTCCAACGTATATTTAAACTCCTTAAGCGACTCGTTTTTCCGTATAACGCTTTCTTCCGCGGTCTCCCGCCTCCCTTCGGCCATTTCCCCCCTTGCCCCCCCCCCCCCTTGTTTGCCCACTTTGCTAGCCCGCGGGCAGCGAGAGACAAACTCTTCCATACGGGAAAGGAAACTTCCGTCTTGTCAACGGAAATGAAACGTCGAGGCTCGGGAACCTCCCGGCGTAAATGCCAGTATTCTCCTCCTTCCCGTGGAATCCGATGTTCCCCGAAAGTCTCCTCCCTTCCTGCATTTCGATTTACCGACGGCAAAGAGCCACGTCGGCCGCGCTTGGCTAATGGAACGAAGAAACAAATACGATTCAAGGACCAGCGGGATGACGGTGGTATTTTTGGAACGAAGATATTCGACGCGAGATTAACTCTTTCAATGCTGAGAAGGTTGGGCTTGAATTGTCGGTTGAATGTACGCGGTTCATGCGATTCGCCGTGATGGCGTATAAGGATACACGTGTCGTGCAATACTCGTTTTCATTTGGATGATTTTGAAATGGGCTTCGAATGTCGAATATACACGTCGAAAAATTGAACATCCAATACGGTGTATCTAAAGATTGAGAATTTGTCTAGAAAAATTGACGTTTCGTAGATTTTCTCGCTGAGGCCAACAATGGTGGAGAACGAGGGGCGAAGATTCTACTTGTTCCACAGGGTATTAAACAAGCGTGGAACACGGCGGGGCTGCTTTTGAAAATGATGCCGGTATTCATAGAAAAATCAGATTTAACGGCAAGTAAAACTGCGAGGCGCGCATAAGACGACGCATTTATTTACACGGCGATCCCTTAGTCCGTATTTTCCTTGCCGGAAACAGATTTGATGAAAGGGCTTCCCGTCTATTCCTCGGGCTTTTGCTCGCCCCCGTCCTGTCTTCGCGGCTGTGAAAAAATTGGAGCGTTACGGAAAACGGGGAAAGGGGGGGAAAAAGAGGAAGAAGCCACGAAACCAGAACAGAAGCGAGCGACTAAAAGCCAGTGCCGGGTGCCGTGTATTCAAGAGGTTAATTCTTTCTCCGTGGCTTCGCAGTGGAATGAGGCCGTCGCAAGCTCCATGCCGCAAGTTCGAAAGCTGCGGCCCTCGAATAATGCAACAATCGTGTTCCGGGGACCTGGATCTCGTGTCGGTGGCCTAACCGCCGGCTGACCCTTCGTATAGATATTGCAGAAACATGCGGATGCAGTCGGAACCGTGAAACCTAATGCAACCACCTTTGAGGTAGATTCGAACGTGCAGGCCAGCTCCCGTCCATCTCTGACCTAACCGACCTTATACATATATCGCTGGTTCTTTGTTCCAGTTCCCAGCCTCCGCCCATGTATATATATATATATATACACACACACACATATATATATATATATATATATATATATATATATATATACACATACACATACGCTGTTCGATATAGATCGATATCATTTGTTTGCTCTACTTTCTTGTCGCTTTATTTACTCTTAAGGCGCTTACTTTTATCGCCTGTCCTTCTCGAGCTTGCTTTTTTTGTCCGTTAAAGAGCCTAGTCAAATTTGTTAGTTCAAAATAGGGCAGAGATATGTTTAGGGGTTTAGAGAGCACATATCACGTGGAATAGTCTACTGATTTCAGTGGGATTCGATCGAAACGTTTATCATCCACTCTGCTCAATACATCAGAAACATTACTCAAAAAATGGTGAACAAGTTATAACAAATAAGTATACGTGCTCGCATAATTAATGCGACGATCATCGATGATAACGTAGGGAAGCGGAGCGAAAAAAGGGGATCGAGAATTCGAAGGCGAGCAAAGATATTCCCCGGAGCTAGCCATTAGAATACAATATACGTATTTTTCGTTCCACAACGGGGAGGTATTGTACGCACCGTTTACCCCCGAGAAAATCGCATTCCACGTAAAATTTCATTCGAGTATCCTTCGTTTTCGCCCCTTTCTGGTCCGTTTTTCTCCTTCCGGAACCACAGAATCGCGGTCCACTGCGGATCTAAGCCGACCAGTGTTTGACCCTACCGGTGGCTAGCCGGTTCAGGAAACATACGAAATGTTTCCTCGTGACCCGACCGGCCCTCAAACTGCTCCCTCCGCGTGCCGTGGCCCCTCCATCTGCCCGCAGTTTTTACTGGCCACGAAACCTCAAACGTACAAAGGCGGTAGTCGAACAGGAGGATCCGAGAGCGGAGAACGCGGCTTTGACTCCGCTATGCGGGCCGCAATTCCATGGCCATCCCCTTCGAGCATCGCCCACACCCTCCGACCGTTCTCTCGAACTCCTATACCGCCGATTCCGGATAGTCTGCATTTGGCCCTCGGTCGAAAAGTTTTTCCAGGAAACTTTTGTGCCCGTTCACGCCGGCAATGCGGAAAAACACGGCCGAGCCGTCGGCCGGCCCTCGAAGCCCCGGACAACTATCGCCGGGGAGAAAATCAAGCAGGATACGTTTCAGAGGTACCCGGGCAAGACAAACTTTTGGATCGGGATGACTTACACGCTCGTTCCTTCTCTCGTCGCTTTATCCTCTTGGTAAGTTGTACTCGAGTGGATAATAATGGCGGTCAGTTCCGGGAATTAGACGGCGAATGGGTATAATGGGAGTAATTGTGGGGCGACTAGTGACTCGCTAGGATTTGGGATGGACGACGGTTATTGATGTTTATTGCTCGGACTTTTGGATTTCATACTTTACTTAGGTTATGTTCTGTGTTTATATCGTGGGTTTTGGAGTATCCACGCATTTTTCTGGGTTGTTCTTCGTCGTGGTGTGCTTTTCATGCTTGTTGCTCGTGGCTTTTTTTTTTGCAGATTCGTAGGTGTTACGAGAGTGGTGCACGGCGTAGGAAGGCTAAATGGTGGACAAAGGGCGTTCGTTGCCCTGATCTTGTATCACGATCGTTATATTTACATACGTATGTGCATACTTGTGCATGCACGC
This sequence comes from Ampulex compressa, assembly GCA_038496175.1. Lineage (NCBI taxonomy): Eukaryota > Metazoa > Arthropoda > Insecta > Hymenoptera > Ampulicidae > Ampulex > Ampulex compressa. The sequence continues at coordinate 36,043 of JBCFXI010000583.1, read as the reverse complement.
AATCTTTCGAGTGCCTTGTTAATGACAGGAGAGCATTCGATGTTCTCTTGCACGTGTGGACGACGCGCGTGTGCCCGCCTGTATGCATACGCGAGTAGGTATATTCCATCGATGTATACCGAGCCATATTTGCGTGACATACGCGCACGCGTCAACCAAAGCGATCACGCACCCACGACATGACCGTTTGTAGTGACATGAATACGTTACCGCAGGGCACCCTCGGTAAATTATTTCTTCATCGTACGCAAGTTCCGTTTATTCGACTTAATTCGCTTTCTCTGCAGCAACCACATTAAGCGATCAACACCCATTTTCTTCAGCACCTCAACTCCCTCTTTACCAAGGATTTTAATATGTGGGCAATATAATTAAAAAAAATTTCACAAACGTAAAACCGATTCGGTTCGTTCTACCAAGTCCTCGCTGTTTCTCTTCCACCTTCAAGCACTCCAAAGCACATTCGAATAATCAGCGGGAAGAAGAATTACGCCGAAGCCTTTCGTTCGAGCGAAGGACGAAAGTAAGTACAGGGACGCCGCGCGTGTATTCCAAGGACGCATAATCGAGAATCCTCCGTATATCGAGATTACCACGATCCAGGGAGATCATCCGCGGCAGGATAGGGGCGAGCGGCGTCTCCATCGAGTCACTCCCCGTAATGCTTGATGAAAGTTTCCAATCCGACGCGTTCCAATCCCTTGCACTTCTTTCCCTCCCGGAGAAGGCACTCTCGACTTAAAACTTCCAGGCCGGATACGCGAGCGGAGTACGAGCCCGTACTTACCGGGCGGCAACTTCGTGCCTCCTGCTTTCGATCGCCTTCCCTTTTCCACCCCCGCCTTCTTACCCTGCTTCGATTTAAAAAAGAAATTTCTCTCTCTCCTTCCCCCTTTTTCCTCCTTTTCCCTCTCTTCCCCTCTTTTTGCTCGTTTGTTTGTTTGTCTTGTACACAAATCCCGTTTGCTCACCGTCATTTACATTGTGCTGATCCGGCGCGCTGTTCGATATGGCAACAATAGGCACAACAATGCCCGAATGCGAAGCGCGAGGAGTGACGTTTAAACGACAACGAGAGCCAGACGGAACCCGGCGAGTGATCGAAAGAGGAGTGTGGGTTCAGGATTGGTGGAAGGAAAGGGGTGAAAGGGAGACGACGAGGCAGACGGGCAGGTGAGCGACAGAGGGCGAAAGACAGGCGAAAGGGGTGGCTCGGCACAGTGGCGTACCCGGAACGTTCAATTTTAGAACTTTCAGGTACACGCGCGTGTGTTCGGTGGAAGCAATTATAGGAACTCAACAAAAATGATCTTATCCGTACGTGCATGTTGCTCGTCGATCTCAATTTAAGAAAATATTTCGAACGATCAGCCACGAGCATTGGTGTGCATTTTTATGTGTACCATTAGGCGTAGTCTCGTATTAAGATGTAATTAATAAGACGAGATCGTGGAAAATACGCGGGTTGTCGAATAGCTGGACTAAATTTCGAATCTGGAACCTTTTACTCTTCTATATCACTAAAAATCATCTTTAAATCTCTAAGATATCCAATTTTAGGATTATACTTATTTAACCTAACGATTTTGATATTAAAGAGCGACAAACTCATAATTCGCATTGTGTCGCACACTTGGTGTTACCATTGCTCAAAGCTAAAAACGTATTGTTTTGAATTGACAAATGTTTGTCTCGTTGAAAACGGGTTATTAGTATTAAAACGGTATCCGAGACTAGAATACGAAGCAGCACGGTTATCGGCAAGACGAGAAACACGCTTCATTAATGACAAAGAACGATACACGCGCGCTTGATACGAATCGTAGAATTCGAGTTAACCGATATATTTCCTTTTAACCAGAGATATTTTCTATTCACCACTCGCTCGTGCACGCTCTGCGCCCTCGATTCTTCCGCCACTGGCTACGTGTGTGATTGCCGGCGTGCAAACCAAACCCTGCCTGTCGCGAATATTCGACTTTTGTTCTCTGGTCGAGGTCGAGGGGCTGGCAGAGGGAGGAAAAAGGGCCGGCCGACCGCGCCGCTTGATCCGATTAAATGGCGTTTGATAAATTCGCGCGTACGTAGGGCGGGTTACATCGGCCGCTGCCGTGATAATTAAAACGTTACAACCGCCCCCGCGTACGTAACTTTTATTATTCTTTCCGGTTTTTTACGGGTTCGATTTTATCCAGCCACGACCTTCGGCTATAAATGAATATACAATCCGTATGTAAATGGCGGACGGTTAAGTCGCGCGGGGCCGTATATAAATTCGCGTCCGGATCGTCCGGAAATGAAATTTCCAATTTTCATATTTTGATCGGAATAAGCGGGTAAGTCGCGAAATATTTGGTACGCGTTAAATAGTGGCCCCGATTTTGTTTTGGCACAATCATGATTGAATTTCATTCGGGGATCCATCGGTTTTCCCCCGAATTCGAATGGGAGCGCGGTACAATGCAGTCTTTTTCGGCTGGTTAATCAATTTTTCGGTGTTCATCAGAGTAATGAATTGATTTTCATGCGACAGGCATGACCACAATATTTAATGGATTATATTCTACGAAAGATGCAACGAGGTTGCCGATAAATGGACGTGCCAATATTCAAATAAGCAGAGCGGGCGCGGCTCATCGCTGCTTCTCGATAAATATAAGTTTTCACGGTAATACTGCATTCCATCCGGGACGAAAGGGTCATTGCCATTTACCCGATTAAACAGCGCAGTATTAGACAACAAGGACGATTTATCGATCATTTATTTATTCTTTATTCTATTCATTACTTAATCATCGTTCACAACGAAAAGGATGACGCTTCTAATTCCGTATTACTCCTCAACAATGGACACGAATCTCCAGCGAGAGGAAAATATTGCACAGCCGGACGAGCGACGCGAGCGAGGAACGTTAATTCACTCCCTTATTTTACGTTGCAACATTAATGGATGCGTCTTTTGTCAGCGTCACTCCGGAAGGAAGCCAATGGAAAGGCAATTCTGTCTCTTAGCGCCGAAGTCGCTCCACTCCTGCCAGGCTCATTCCTTTTGTCGAAAGCAATTTCTGGCGGAAACTGGTCCCCAGGAGCGATGCCCAACGACGGAATTATTGGCGCTGTCTCGAAAACGAGGGAGCTGGGCCACCTCCGGATGGAAGCACGTGACCGGCTAATCGCATGTAAATGCGAAGCGGGCAAGTGTAACCACAGTGCAACCGTTACATCCCACTGACCAGTAAACTTTTAACAGGCCAATTCGCATACATAAGGGCTTCCTCGAGCGACCCCGGCCGCTGCATGGCGCGGTGCCTCGATAATCACGGCCCCGAACCGGCCTGATTTACCGACCTGCCACCGTCAAAGAGGAGAAATAAGTCCGAGAAACCGCTTCGTACCGTTTCTTCTGACATGGCCCGGCCCCGAGCGCGGGGATAATTCCACGGTGCAATTTGTCCCGCGCAATGATTTATGGGATAGCCGGTAGCGGGCCATGCAAAGCGGATATTACGGCCGGTAGCGTCGATACGAATCGCCTAACGTCGTTACGCTCAGAATGGACGTTGCAGGGACGATGAAAGATGCGCCGGCCAACGCGGAAAAGTGGCTCCAATTCGGATTAGCTCGCTGGTGGGGGAAGGGGGGGGGAGGGCTGAAGGGGCGCCGATCGAGGATATTCGGGACGATTATTCGGCCGCACAAAGAACCTCGGCGAGGACACGAGGAAGGACAGGGGTCGCCGTGATCAATTCCGCAGGGCGAATATTGGACACAAATATCCATTATTACCACCCTCTATTTTATCTTTGCCGGACAAAGGACAAAGTAAGTCTCCCATTGAGACCGCCGATGAATCTACGCCAATCGCGGGCCCTTCTCATTTACCAGCGGAATGGATCGACACGGTAGGATTTCGGGTTGGCACCCTCGGAGGGGGAAGGAAAAAGGGAAATTTCGATTCCGGCGTGGCCGAGAAGAGGGACGAGAAGGTTCCTCGAAGACAGATTGGCCTGGAACAATCGAGGCGCTCGAGGTACGTAGGCCCGTCTCCCTTCCGCGCTCTTAACGACGCGTTCCTCGAGTTAACGTATCGGCGTTACGAGTCTAATCCAGCGGGTCGCCCCTTTCCGATCGACAAATGGACAGGCGCCCTTCCTCCCGGACAAAAATGAAAGAGGAGCCCATTGCCCCTGGGGGACGCTCTGAATTCGTCGGTCAGCCTTTAATGTCGATATCATCGATAACAACCTCGTTCGCGCTGAATGGGGGGGTCGTATGGTGTTGCATGCGTTTTGCGCGGAAGTGCACTCGAGAGATATTCAATGAGATCTGCACTCTTGCTTGGCCGTTTGCCGTGTAATGCACGCTATTCCCTTTGGAAATCGTTTGTTTCGACAAAACGTCATTCGGTTTTCGAGAGGAGAATATCGGGGCTATTAAGATGACGGAAAATACATTGCTAATGGAAAACACCCGCAAAAATGTGGGATTTTAATGAATATCCGTATCGGGCATTGATCCGTGTATGTGTTTTTACTCGGTAAAATTGTGTATATCGTAATGTTAAGCGTTTGAAATATAATTAAATATGATGCTTAGCGAGTGACTCTTATATTGAACGTTCTGCTTGGTATACCTCGAATGCTTTAAGCGTTAGCCGAGGCTATGATTTGAATCGACGAATTAAGGGAACATCGTATTCGATATCGAAGCTGACATAAATAAGCGCAATTACTTTTGTCAACGTATTGAAGAGGTATTCATTTTATCGTTGTGTAAAAAGTGATCGATCGAGAGAAGCTACGTTGATTCGATCGTTTACAGTTCAACGTTAGCAAAGGCATAAGACAATGCAACTCCTATTTCCCTTGGAAGACTTGCGTGTACGTTGTAGTGGATAGGTATTCTCGAAATTTGCTTAAGTCGCAGGTGGGAGCGACGCCTCATAGAGCGTACACTTGCGAGCCCCTACCGCAAGTCCTTTAAAGTACCAATCGTCCGTGTCCCCAAACCTGGGCTTCCTCATACGGGCCAACGTAAGGAGTAAAATACATCGAGAATGTCCGCAATAGAAGATTCTTCCCGTATAAAATTCCGGATAAAATGCATCCATAAAACTCGATACACCTATACCATAAACCTTTCTATTTCTTGCCTAAATTAAACAAATATCTAAATAAGCAGCAAACTTTAAAGAAGACACGTAATATTCCTCTAGCCAGCACCTCCAATCTAAGAATCTTCTAAAAACCATCGACACAGCATTAACTAAATTCCTTAAGAGTTACATTTCTCGATTACGTAAAATACTCAAAAAGCTCGTTCGCTTCATAGGAGATCCTTCGCCCAATTCCAGTCCTCGCCATAACTATTAAAAATAAAGAGCGCGAAGGTGTCTTCGAAATTTGCCCGGCTCGTCGCATAAATTGCCACCCCATTCAGGAGCGTGTACTTGCCAAGCCCTCTTACGGGTACATTCGAGCACCGATTGTCTACGTGGAGGCCCCCGAACCGGGGCTTTCTGATCCAGGGCGCCGAACGTACTTCTTGACACAACGGCGTAGGGAGCAGTAGCACGTGCCGAGAATGCTTGAAAAAGAGGATGCCCCCTCCGCAACGTCGCGAGCAGGATGAGTTCAAGAGAAATTTATAAAGGCCTACGTGCTCTCCGGCCGGCCCTCCCCGTGATACTTTATGGCGGTGTTTTGTTTCCGCGGGGGTAGGGTGATGGGACCCTAAAGCGTCGCTCGCAGTCGGTTTACAGGTTTCATAAGACGCGACGTGAATTCGCCCCCGTGCCGTGAGTGTATATTGCACGCGCAGGATTCCACGGGCCCTGGGGGACGCTCGTTTACGTTCGTCGTGAAAAACAGTGCGCTGGTATACTTCCGGCTGCACTGTGAATTAGATACCATTTTGCCTTCTATTGCTTTCATGCAAGCGCGCGGCCAGCGCAATTACGGGAAACGTAATGCTGGAAGGCGCGACTCTTCGTGGACCTTGGAAGCGAAGGAATGGGCGTTGATCTATTCGATTCCCACTCTTACGTTGTAGACGCGCTTTGTTTTATGTAACTATGAGTGAGCGCAAGGTAGTGGTTATGAAGAGGGGTTTTGCGAAAAAATGTTTCGTTTGCAGAGTTGAAGGTTATATCGAAGGACTTCTCCGTTTCGGGCAGCGTCGAATTTTTATTTCAAAAAATCATAGTGCTATGTAGACTTTTATATTTTGTGAAGGGCAAAACTGTTATTAAAAAAAGAACGGTACATATATATGAAAGGATAGTTTTACAAACATTTGGCTAGTTTTACCGAAATAATCGTTGTATAATAATTTATTGTTACAACAATAAGATACTAAAATTGAATGCTGATGATTAATAAAATACGGAATACTATAAATGAATCATCGTTCCTCGGTTAATGCGCGCTGCATATTTCCAGGGAGTTCCGTTACAAATCTGTTGTAGTTATTTAATTTTAACGTACCGTGCTGTAAATAACATCGTCGGCTACAACGACCGGTAAATAAAGATAACGATTACGATAGGACAAACGCTCGATACTTCAGCTAGATATTTCATAATTATCCTTACGAATGTATCCAATAAATTAGCATTATTATATCCGCCCATTATGGCTTTGCCTGGAATAAATGAAAAATAGGGACCTAGCTGTAATTAACGTTTCATTATGTGGGCGTCTGCTGCCGGTATATTTTGCGAGGTTTCCCCGCTCTCCGATTTATACCCTTCTCTCTCCCTCGTTTCTCTCGAGACATAAACGATTGACCCTCTCCGTGCAATTTTGACGCCACGTAATTACACCGCAGTCAGGATGAAGAAGGTGATGCTCGCATTTTACGCGTAACGCGTTCGAAACTGAGGTGGGATTATTAAAGTTTATGAAGACCCACATGCATTTTGTTATACGCGATGTAAAACCATATTCGTGATTTATTTTGGAATAAATGTTATTCTTGGTTTTTCCTATTCCTTTGTTACAATTCGATCGTTCGATCTGCCGATAATTTCGAGATGATTAATGGGAGATTGGAAACGTTAAACGTTTATTGCTTTATTTCATGAGAGGATAATCTGATAATTGACAGAGCTGCTGCATCATCTTAACGCGGTGGAACGCGCAGCTCTTCGGGAGATCAGATGAAACTTCACTTTACTCTCCTCTTGTTTTGGATGCAACGGCATTCGTTGCTGTTCCGGAGCAAGCTTAATACGGGTTATAAATCTCCGGCTCTTTCTCATGTAAATACAAACTGAACCAAGACTCAGCCAGGCCAAACCTCTTTCGCTTTTCTCTCGCTCTTCTCTCGTCAACCCCCGCCAGCCATCCTTCTTCCTCCCTCACGCAGTCAGCACTCACAATTACACAATTTAACCAAGCATTAAAATGATCCTCAATTCCCCAATCTACTTAAGTTCGTTCTCCTGTTGCCATTAGGTAACGCCCTTCCTCAGTCAAGTTTTCTTCTTCCGCCTGTATGGCCGTTACGCTCTTCTCCTTTATGTGGTCATATTCATGGTAAACACGTACAATAATAAGTTAGAAACAAGAAATTCGCTATGAAGGTACAGTTTTATATACACAATTATGTACTTATTCGTAGACGTAATTCGTAGAATGATTATAGCTTGGATGCTATACAATTATGAGATTCTAAATAACAACACTGAGGGAAGTGCAGTAAAATTTGTTTAATCTAAATATTTCATCAGTCTCATATCACCGATACGCCTAGTTATCTCATATCATCCTGATATATCTATAAAAAAGTTTAAAAACATAAACAAACATGAAAACACCACCCTCTCTCGCGCATCTATCCTCACACAATATACCCAGGAGTGGCATGAAAACACAATTTTCCAAACTACTAAAAAAAGGATCATTCAAAATACACAAGAGCGGAAGAATTAAGTTATCTATACGAAACAGAGTTAACCGTAAAAAGTCTCCCGATTACAAAATCACATCCGATATTTACACTCGGCACCACGTCGGACTACTCTATACACACGTGGATGTTTCCAAAGAAACTTAATGGAAGAAAAAGTGGGTCCACGTCGCGGGTATATTTGCAGTCGGTGACTCGACGAGCAACGAGAGAGAATGGCTGGTGCGAGCGTCTCGCGGCACACGTAGCACGGCACGAATCGTGCAGCGCGTAGATCGACGGGCTCGGACCTATCCCACTCTCTTTCTGTCTCTCTCTCTCTGCTCTTTATTTTCTACTTCCTAGAGCGTGACAGTTTCCGCTCGTGTCTCTCTTGTTTCCCCCGGCGAGGGCTCCCATAAATACGCACCGTTCGAAGCCGAGGACACACACGCTCGCCGTCTGCTTCGCCCCGGCGAGAGAACATTTCTCGTAATTCCCCTCGACCATGGAACGCGGAGTATACCGGCCGTGTCAGGAAAGCTCCACGGTTATCCGTCATTCTGGTGCACGCCTACGTTCTAAGAGGCCAGCCGAAAAAGCGTGGGGGCTCCGTTAAGCCGGTTTGGGCGATACATACTAGGAAGCGCACCGGCGCTCGTGAACCGCGACTAAGAGTGATGATACCGGGAATTTGGGGGTAATGAGCCAAGTGTCGTCAGCCGGCTGAGCCTCGTAATTAGAAATAGTGGGGGCTACAAAGTTTAAGAGGCATACCGGGCCACGACAATTCGTTTAATCATCGCGAGACTGAATCGACGCGCTAAATGAGCCTTGCTTCAGCCGGCATCCGAAATTTGAACGAATTCACGAACGGCACCTCGTGATTAACGCGCCGACGAGCTTGGCCGGCTCGCGTACCTTTCGATCTGTGTTTTGGGACGGAGGTGAGTAACCGAGAGAGCTCACCTTTCGTGCATGTTGGAAACGTCGAGATCGGGAAACATCGTGGGTTTTCTTAATTGCGCGATGTTGGAGGATTGAAAAAATAATGATTAATCAATACAAGGTATGATTAATCAATAGAAGATGGTCACGTTCCGAGTATTTATTTAGGTACCGATTGGACACCTATTGTTTTATAGGTATACGATTGGAAGAATTGATGTGGGATCAAGAGCTTTGTGGAGGATGTGGAGTAATGAGCCACGAGTGAGACAGCGATACACCAAAATTAATATACATAAAACTATTATAAGTATCCGTCTGAAACACGTGCAACCAGCGATTCGAACAATCGCACGTCTTGCAGAAGCAGTCTTGTGAAAAAGACGCCTCTTATATTGTTTGAAACAAACCAAAATCGTCTCATCGCGTACACGCACTCAAACTCATCCACGTATATGCAAAGCGATATCAAGAAGGCCTGCGAATAATGCACGAAGCAAATAAAAATAAACTAGCACCTACTGTAAGGAATGGCATTTGTCTTCCACGTTTAATGTCGCTTTGTCATAATTAGACCTACGTCAAGAGCAACAAGGTATTCTGGTATACAGGACGTATAAACCTCGTATCAAAGTATGCGGTACTGAAGACAGAATGATCTTCTGGCTAGATAAATCCGGAGTAAAATATAGGCTCCGCGCGGTATCGTGATCAGCGGGCTTTAGTTCTCTCGGTAGCGTTTAGCGAACATAGTGGATCTTCGAGTAGCTATTCTTGCGTACAAACGACTGCTGTGGTGCACGTCGGTCATACCTAGGCACGTATCTTACGTGCACGACACACCAGCAGGTTGACTAAAGCGAGAACAAGTTGCCGTATGGAAACAATACTTCCCTGTTCATTTCTATAACCATAAAAAATCACATCGCTGTCCGATACGCGTTACAAGAGCGTTAAGATACTGTGGCATTATCGTGATGAAACTGTACACGATTCTGCACAAAAATAGACCTTTACCCAACCATGCTGTAACAGAAGACCGCTTGTATTCCTTGCTATCCGACGCTTCGAAACGATAACGTACACGTGCAACGAATAAACTCAGGATCACATTTCTGCACATATCAAACCATCAGGAATGCGCTTGTAACAGATCCGTCCGATCGTCCACCGTGTATTTTAAAATATAACTCGGACAATGACCCGCGGCAAGAGTTGCCCGCCGGGAATAAAATTCCTCGTAACGCAAAGGGCGAAAAATGCGCATCGGCCTTGGCGAACGACGTCCGTCCTTCGTTCCATGGTCGTATTATCGTCTACCGAGACTCGTGGATTTTTACTCGCGAATGTGGACTTGGTTTCCGCTTTTTTACGGTTCTCGCTTTGTCCTCAAGTAGAAACACATGACTTTCTTAACGGATACACGTTGATTTTGAAATAACATTTATCCGAATAATGAAAGGTATATTTTATTGTATTTATTACGTGTTACACAAGTAGAAACTGTCTGAAATTCAATATTATTCGTATTTAGTGCAATTTTTATTTTCGACTTCAGATTTGATATGTAATGCTTAAAATAAAATGTACCTTCCACTATTCGAACAAAATGCGTAGAATTACGTTTCATTCGCATATAAAAGCCCAGGGATTTGATCTGGAAAGCAATATCCAAACATAGGCTCAGACAGGATTTTATTTGGGTAGGGCTCTTAACGAAAAAAAAAAACCAGCACTAACGAACGCCAGACTACGCTGTTTCAATGTTCTCCAAAACTGGACGCGCGAAAAATGTCTCGATTGCCCAAGATAATTTATAATAGCAATTTATTCTACTAATAATTTCCTAATGTAGTCATCATTCGTCCAAAGTAACACTCTCGATGATCAATACACACATGTGTATTCATTCCGAAATTTTCCCAAGCTTCACGTCGATTTTGCGATCGTAAATTGCGGTGCCCTCGACAAAGTTAGCTCAATAGCGACATCGGTGTAATACTCCTAACTCAACTTGCTCAATAATTTCTAATGACACACGACAATGGCGAGCACTTATCCATATACTTGCTTCCCGGTAAATCTCCATCCGATCCGGAGTTAAAGTTCCGTCAACCAAATCGACATTCGCGCGTGGGACATCATTTTCTCCACTCTCGCATGACCCAAATAATTAAACGGGAAATATATAAATCGAACCAATATCAGGAAAATAATGCTATCAAGGTAAAGAAAAACCGTATGACAAAAAAAAACCTAGAAAATAATACCATCGAGTAACCATCAAACTTACCTAAATTTAGTTACCATTAACCATTCATTTATACTACAATACAATTATACGATTCATCGTCATTCACATATTTACATAAATTCAATCACCATCAATCATTTATCCATTAAATAACAAATTAAGTTACCACTAAGCTATAAAAAGCGACCTGTCAAAAAATACCAGGAGAGCGCAAGTCACGCCTCCCGATCTCCCGAGCCGCCTAGAAGAGGCGTCTCGCTGTGCAACCGGTATTCCGCGCAACGTGGAGGCTTCAAGGTCGGCCGATCCCCGCCAATAAAGCGTCACGGCAAGCGCGGGGATTCCGCGGCACGCGGGGCAATATCTCCCTCGTGGCCGCGGTGCAGAGGATCAAAGGGGTCCGTGGTGGCCGTCCCTAACGAGGCACCTGGCCGACGCAACGGTTTTTGCGCTCGCGGAGGCCGGCAGAGCGTGTCCGCGTATCCGCGTATCCGCGGCTACTTGTTGACCGTGTTCCTGGCCGCCGACGTCGCCGGTGAATTATCGTCGGGCCGTACCGGAGGTCCTGCTATCTCGCGGGCGAATCTGCGAAATTTATTGCCCGGAGCCGCGAATGATACGTAATTATGGCTCTTTACAGATATCGAGGCCCGGCAATCGCTGCAAGCCCGCTCGTGGATCACGCTCGGAGGACTGGGCCTTGCCTTCCTTTTATTCCTCCACGCCGGCCGTGTCTTTATTCCTTTATTTAATTTCGCTTCCTTCTTTTGCCGGGGATCGATCGCAGGGTTATCCGTTTACTCTAGGATTTAGCTAGTTCGAGGTGAACTTGGAATAATCGATCGTGTAACGTGGGGGTTATAACGGGCGATTTACTTATGTAAGTTTCGAGTACGATGAGCGTTTAGGTTGAGATGTGTTACCTCGGATTTTCTGAGATGGTATATGTTTTGATCGTGGTTTATTTACGGGTTTGAAGTCGCGGTCTGTCGAATTACAGACGCGTGGAAATATTGAAGGGTTATGAATGGGATTGGAGATGAGGTCGTTCGCGTATAACTTGGACTCGTGAGGCGATAGGTAGAATTCTCGCTTGACCTTCCAGGGGAGGGATCGAAGCACCATCCGATAGCGCACGATTGCCACGTCTCTCCCAAGCGCGCCATCGAAAATTCCCCGGATTGCTCTTGCGCACGAGTCGCCAAAGGTTTTCCTCGCTGGCACGAGGAATAATGCGCTGCCTTAACTACATTGCGAGGCTTCTAAGTATAAATCGATGGAAATAAGTGTCGCGTCACACGAGCCGTTCTGGCATCGAAGGGTCGCCGAGTCACGCTTATAATCGCGTAAATTTAAGCCCTCGGATACACCTTCTGACGGGGGTTCGCCATGAGTGGCGCGGAGGATAGCTCGGCCGACCTCGAACAACTTTGTTTTTCACCGCGTAATTTCAAAGGAATGTTTCAATGGAATTTCCGCATCGACGGTCCTCGAGTGCAAAGTTTATTCCTTTTTTTAAAACTTTCCCCAAAGTATATTCTTTTGACGCTTGCACCGGATTGCCGGGGCTGTTTAACCTGAAATTCATTGCGGAAATCGAGTTTGCGGTGCACTTGGAAAATTAGTCGACCTGGCACCTATACGCGCCTCATGAAAGCGACACAATTCTTCCCAACATTTACACCCTTACCTCTGATATCCATTATATAACACCACATCGCGGTGCACGTACATACTGCACATCCAACCTAACCACCATACCAACCGTGAAAATATTTCAATCTTTATTACGATACATAAAATTAATCGCGCGGACCGGCGACCAATATCCATACCGGATCACGTTTTACACATTAGCTCCCGGAGAAATTCGCGCTCCTGGCACGCATATTGCAACGAAACATTCCGAAAGTGGGTATTTCCCCAGATCTTCGCCGCGCGAAACCCATTACGTACTTCCTCGTTTCCAAGGCGCGCAGACAAATTCGTTACCAACACACGGCCCATAACCCTGTAAAGCTCGATTCCTCGAGACCTCGTTACTCTCGAACCAAACGACCGGCTCTGAATCCATGCGGTTCCGCATTTCCTCGTTATTCGCGTGCTCAATGCACAAGATCGGTGCGCCACGCCGGCGGAAGATACGTCGGGCGATATTCCCCGAAATCGGCGGGGCACTTGCCAAAAATCCGCATCCGGCCAGCCGTAATTTCGCCGGCATTTCCCAAGAGTTATTCGGGGTTCGCGGCCGCGGTAAGGGATTCGATCGTGGCCGGGGGTTGGGCCAGGGCGCACTCGTTATACCTCCCTTATCGCGACGGGCCAGCCGCCGTCGTATCTGCCCGGCTGGAGTATAATAAAACCAATTAGGCGTGGCGCGAAAAACGGGAACTATCTTCCGGCGTTGGAGGAGGATATAGCGGGGGGAGGTGGAGGGGGGGGGGGGCTAGGAACGGCTGAAAGGAGACGAACGAGGCAGAAGAAAATCGGCCGCGATTGGCGAGACTCCAAATCAATTTAAAAGTTCGCGCTTCCACGGGACCGCGCGAATAAAGCGCATACACGAGCACCGGGCGCTTCTTCTTATTCGCGCCATTCCCGCTCTAAGAGCCGCTAGAGAGCCCGCTGAGTCATTATCGCGATTCGAGTTCGGTGTAATGACAAGTGGAAAGGGCCAGTGTGCCAGAAGCGATAGGGATACGGGGTACCAGTTGGCCGGGCACCGGCTGGAACAATTAAACTCGCTTCATAATTTCTCACCCGGCCGAGGCCCCCGGAGCTTAATGAGAAATGCGCGTTCACCGTGATGGATCGATCTGCGAACTCGTTTCCACCGCGGTGAGGCTTCGCGTGCGAAACGAAGGAGAAAGAGATAGATCGCGGTGGCGCGTTACTCTTTCGCCTTTCGAAGAGGAGACAAGGTTACGGGGATTCGCCTGTCAGAAGTTAAGCCACTGTCCGGGCAGGGATCGAGCGTTTTCAATCGGCCGCCCGTGGAACTTTCGCGGCGAGGGAGCCTCGGTGCCCGCTTAAATAGCCCCGTCATTTTTGGCTCGATTTAATGAGAACGCGTCGGGGATTGAAACGCCGGAAGTCTGACAAGGTGGCTACGCTGCTTCCGGTAGGTCTTCGGGAAATTATCGCGATAGAGCGAGTTAAGCATTCGTATCCAACTCTCCCAGGGCCATTTGCTTACCATACCCCATTACGACCGCTATGATATAAGAATACCAACGCGCGAGTGGACGAGCGAGGAAACGCGATGAATCACGTGATCAGGATGACCAATCGCAACGTAGTATTCTTGCAGGTTCGAACACCCTTCGTAATCAACGTTTGCACAAGCGTCTACTCTTTGATTCGTAATACTTCACGTTGCATCGAACTAAGGTCGTCATTTCCACGGCGTTAAATCAACCGACGTCTGAATCTCAACTCCCTGTCCCTCTTCTAGTGCTAAATTCTCTCATTCCACTTACTATCGTAATAAAACCTTTTTTATTCCGCGCGGTATGACTGTCACGGCAGTTAACAACGGTTTAGTACTCGCGGTGGGAGGGGCGAAGGGAGGGGCTGGGGGGAGGGGAGGGGCCCGCGGTAGGAGTCAGCGGTGGGTGGAGCTGGGGGGAGGGCTTCAATCTCGAAATTCCACTCCTTTCGGCAAGTTCGGCCGTCCGGCCTACCCGTGTTCGACAATCATAACGAATATTTAAGGCACTTCTTCGACGAGTTCCCTTGTTCACAATGCGCGGTAGACGAGGCGCTTTGTTAACCGGCCCTCTAACCTCGATCACCCTCCTCGGGAACTTTCCGCCCCCCTTTCACGTCCAAAATTTCCCGTCATCGATCGCCATGAAAGGAGGAAAGTTTCCCCCTTCAAGTTTTAAGTAGCTGCAGCACGGAGCCGCTATCGCCGCCTTTGGCCCCGTCGAAGAAAAGGGAATCGCCGCGAGGGGCACGGCAGAGGGCATTGTTCTTGGAGGGTAATTTACATGGGTATTTTTTCCCGAGATAGCCGCCACAATAGCGCGGGTGACTGGCGACGGGGGAGGGGCGGGCAAGGCCGGACGCGGGAAGGAGATAAACCAGCGCGGGGAAACGGAGAGAGGCTGCTGCCGAGGGGAGCGGAGTTGGAACAACAAAACCACCGCGAGCAGCAAACCGGCAAACCAGCCAGCCAACCAGACAGCCGACGAGCTACCCGGCCGACTTGCTAACCGTGAAGCCATGCGGCTCGCACGAGGCTAAGTTTACTTTGCGAAACTTTCGTATGTTGTGCGCGGCCCGCTCCTAAAGAACGTCGAAGCTCGAGCTTGAGGCCCAAGATGGCCCGACGATAAGATCCCCTGGCTCGGAGGATCCGATCAAGAATTCTCTCGACAAGACGCTCCTCGGGCTCGATCCACGCGGCGTGGACCTGGGAGTGGAGGAGAAGCGTTGTTTAAATTATTCATTCGCCTGGTTGTAAACATTCGAAGGTTTGGCCCCCTGAGAATGATGTGCGGAACTCTATCGACGGTTTTTTTTTCTTAAGAATTAAGGGAATACCAATGGTCTTCGAAGGATAGGCGTTTAATTAGACAGATGGGCGATTGGAATTATCGTTTGCTCGTCACGTTAAAGAAATTTATGATATATAAGACGTAGGGAATGCGGATGAAGTGAAACAAGAAGCGATTTTTCGATATAAAATCTCTTCGATCGTGCTTTTCAATCGAGTTCGCGTAGCCTTCTGCCCGCAATGTTTCCTAACCGAGGTAGCGATATTCCTATATTCCAGCTACATTTTCATATTGAAAATTTAATTACGATTCTTGTAGCTAAATTTAAATCATTGATATTCTCGCGAAGCGATTACGATACTGACCCCCATCCAAAGCGCAGAATTAAAACAGGATCGATTAATCTCTGTACCGTTTTCCGGTAGAAACAATCGGCATTAATAGCCAGGAATAATTAACGAAGGAAGGAACAATGAAATCGCTGATATTCGAAGCGGAGTGTATCGCGATGACAATTAGTTTCTCATAATGATCTTCCAATGGAAAAGTGACTCTGCGTCGCAACACCTAAGTCGACTCGGGGACACTTAAAATTGGAGGATACTCGACCTCGTTAAATTTCACAATGCTCCCTGGTGTAACAAACGACCGAACTTCGTAGCATTGTCCCAAAAGGAGAAGAAATTTTCTGAACTTCGGTATCCCGTTATATATCGGCGGCCAATGGACTCCTGGAGTGGCCCTTAGAATTCAAACAACCCTACAAATTCCCCAAGTTTCCTCTCTCCTGTATACCGATCTCTCCGTGGATGTAATACCTCGGCCTTTGGTACCATGCTTCACACCATCAGCATCGCCCGGCTCTCAGTGGAGATTCGCACGAAGGAACGATCTCGATACCATAGAAACGACTACATCTGCTCTCTCGTGTCAATTGAGGACTAACTCCACTAGCTCTTTATTATCACAAGCGCAAACTCGATAGCCTGTTTTTGTCAGCGTACCCACGCGAAGGATCATATGCCAACGCGTGGAAGAAAACGATGACAATATCATTAGTCTATATAATTCTGTGCTGTGTTTTGAGGCAAAGGTCTTAACCTACTTATTGTTATGTTTACCTACTTATCGATAGAATATCATTGGAATACTCTATCAATAAAAAGTATCCGAACGCTTAACTCTGTTCAAAAACTTTGTAGAACGATGCTTGTTCGCGGTATCTAATCTTTGCACTAAAATGATATGCAAAGTCACACGCATCGACTTCTAATCCTCGTATATCATGGAGAACAATCACAGCAGAGTGTTAACCGGTATATACAGCCCAATGAACCATCCAACGTGAAAAATGTCCGCTTCATAAAAACTCTTCTTGCATATCCATTAAAGATAGCGCGTTTATATCTCTTCCTCATCATCATTCTTCATAAAAGTACGGCCGTTAACGTGCGCGTGGCATGGAAAAAAAAGGAGCCAGATACTACGTCGGGAATTACAGACGTTATCTACCTCCGGATCGTAGCACCGGCTTGTAAGTTCAGGCTAAGTCTTCCAGCTAGCAGAGAAGGTTCACCGATGCGGACCGGGCTGCACCAATACGCAGTCGACCCTAAGCTTACCGTGGATAGACGCAGCCCCCGGTACGCAAGCAACACGGCAATAAACTTTATTGCGGGAATGCATTAGATCGAATACGTTACACACCTCTTGCCTAGTCTGGCGCACAGTAGTAGCTGCGGAGGAGAAGGAGCGGCCGAGGCCCAATAAACCCAACTGGGTATACTCGGAAGTTAACGTAACCTCGCTTCACTTCTGAGCGCAGCCAAGGCACGCCAAGCCGCGTGTCTCACGGCAATCCCACTTTCATCCTCCTCTTCCTTCGTCGGTGCCCCGCCATTCGCCCTTGCGCCATCGTCCCGCAGTCTCTTTGGCTCTCTGGGCCGCAGGATATGGAGGACGTGCGTTACTAACCGCCTACGATACCGACTGGCGATGCCAAGGAAATACGCGCCTGCCGCTTCGAGGAAGGACGAAGAATCGTGGACTTCGTCCTCGGGCATCGCGAGGAGGATGGAATAACCGAGAGGTTTCGAATGATGGGGCGTTAGCTTTCTATGGTACAATCATTCGATCTTGGGAGACTATAAAAGATAGATGCGTCAAAGGAACGCGTCTGCGGTAACAGTGCGCTTGTATGAGTGTTTAAGGGACCGTGGATCGATATGCGTATAGATTTTGTTGAGATTATACGATACTTTTGATCGTAGGAAGGATTGGTGCGTAACGAATAAAAGTTTCGATCACCGCTATAAGGAACCACGTGTGACTTGTATACTTTTAACCTGGTACTAATAAATCCACAGCACGCTTGAGTTGTGTTTTATTTATAAACCTACTTATCCTAAAGTATTTATTATAAATCCATATTCAGTTGTATTTTAATTACACATCATAAATACTATTACCTCTATCACAAATAGTCCACGGTATACTCCACAATTTAACCATCATACTGTAATACGAATGTTGACCCCCGATATAGGAACTACGAGGAACCCTCATCGCCAACCATCGTTGGCCAACGTTTCTAAATAAAATAAACATCATACCCCAGTGGTAGAAACTTTCCAAGCATCTATCAAGCAAGGCGAATACACACACGAAGCATCCAAACCCCCTCGCCGCCTTTTCCTCCCGAAATCCCGATTATTACAAACGAATAAGACGACACCACTTCCGGGCACCCCAGGCTGCCAAAGTCCCGCTCCCAGCGCGAAGAACCCCGTCCTGGATAACGCCTCGATCGCGCGACGGATAAACCGTCGAATAAAAATCGCCAGGGCCCTGGAAATATGTATCACTTTGCGCGAGATCCAGCGCAGATGAACCGGCAAAGATATCGAGTGGAACTCTATCGACGAGTGAAAGATGGAATTCGGCGGAGGTGGGAGGGCAAAGAAAAAGAGGCGGCGGGAACGAGGTGGAGATGGAGAGGTACGCGAGGGTGCGCTCTCTTCCTGCATTGGGGTAGGTGTAGGTAGGCACTATGTCGAGGCATAATAGAATAGATAGCGGATAGGCGGGAAGCCAGGCCCGGCGGTGCTTCGGGAATACTTTACCGAGCGTATAAACGCTATTTATGGCTGCATAAACCAGCGATAGGGGATATATAATACAGTCACACACCTACGGCCTCTCTCCACCGCGACCCGTTGTATCCGCGTGTATCTGTGGAGAACGATCGACAACACGTTCCACCCTCCTCCGGATCCCCACCGCGGCACCTCCACCCTGCATTGATTTGCATGAGATTTCAACCTGGGCTCCTTCTTATAAATCTACCTCCTCCACCCTCATCGACCGCCGCGGCGAAAGGAAAGGAATCGGCCCCCCTCTTGGACCCCCTCCTCATCCTCCTCCTCAGCCTCCTACTCCTCCTCCTCCTCCTACTCTTTCTCCTCCTCCTCCTCCTCCTCATCCTCCTTCTACTCTTTCTCCTCCACCTCCTCCTCCTCCATCCCTCCGCACGACGCCGCGAACGGAGCTGATGCACTTCCCTTGCTGCGCGAAAACCCGTTTCGATGCCTCCGCGTATAAGGCCGGCTCCGGAGTGGATGGCTGGATTTAATTTTTCGGACGACGGGAAATCCCTCCCTCGTGGAAACCCGATCCTCCGTGTAATCGTCTCGCATGAATGGCCGATCTCAATCGATGCGTTTCCCGTACGTTTCCGACGGGCGGATCTCCCCGGGAATTTGCACAGCGCCGCTGAGCACCGCCAGAGATGGAAAAGCTCCTCGCGATCGAGGTAAAGCGACGGATTGTGATAATGAAGCGAGTACACCGAGGCATAACGAGACAAAGCTCTTCTCGATTTTCGTAGGGCGGGAAACAGAATTGGGATGAAATTGATGCTGCGTGGGAGGAACGATTGGGAGATCGATTCGAAGTCCCTAGCTGACTTCGATGGTTGGAATTATGCTCTCGCGGTTACTTTTAACATTTGGTATTTTGATAATGCGGTGGAATTAAGTATTCGGAGGAAGTATGTTTAGGATCCTTAGCTTGTATACTACGCTGATAGCTTCTTGCGATATTGCAGGAGTGATTACGAGTATGTCGTAGTATAATTATAACGTTTCGATTTTTCTAAGGTCTCTGAGTTACTGTAACCCGTGGAACGAAGTTGTTTAAAACTCTCCGTTCCTCCTTTAAATGGATATTTTTTTGCTTATTCGGTTAGTTTATTTGATATGATTTATTAAGAGTTTTCGTTATCGATCTATTAGTTTTTTTATACTGTTTCAATATAAATACTTCCCCTTATAAAAGTCACACTACCACTATTCTCGAAACACTAATAACCGCGCGATATCTCTAAAGTTTCTTACGATACCACTCATCGTGAAATCCTCGATAAAAAAAAGCCATTCCAAACCTTCACTGAAGCATTCCATAAAATAAAAAAAACGTCGGATAACACTAAAAACTCTACGGCCGAGTGGCCTACCATTCGCCATTAATTTCACGCGAACGATCGTTCGATAAAAATTCAGAAGATCGAGATTCCTCCTTTGGCAGTTTAATTCTAGCCGAACCAGGCAGCATTAGCGAAGGCGAGGGCGGAAGCGAACGAGGGAGTTTGAGTTCGGCACGCGAATGCGGCTCTCATCAATCTATCTTTCCGAGTCGGCGTCTGACAGTCGTTTCGAATGCATTTAACCCTCCGGCCCTCGGCGAGTTACCCCAGTGGGAGCCTTCTGCCTTCGTATATCTGGGAATGTTACTCGACTCAATCCTCCTTACATGACGAACTCAACTCGGTTGAGGAAATTACTCCCGCCCTCCTGCCACCTCCGGCCGGGCGGCTGCTGGATGATTTGTCAAAAAATTTCTCCGCATCGCACGCCTGTCGTGCCGAAATTGAGTGGGATTTATTAAGACGGGGAGATATCATTCGAGCCTGGCTAAGCGTTACCTCTCGAACAAAAAACCCAGCTCTTTGACCATCGAGAAATACGGCGGTTTTCCGGGTACTGCTATGCATTAAGATAAATCTCTTTCTCTATAAAATATTCTATTTACTTCAATCGCAAAAAAATACAAGAGGCTTTACACGTTTATGTGGGAAGATTCGTGATATCATTTATATAGAAAGGTGTTAACCGATATAGACAACGCACACCACAAAGAATTGAGTAATGAGAAGCTTTATGGAGGATATACAAACGAGATATGGATGATGAGCGCCTGTTCCATTAACGGTATGATACGTATAAACTTACAGAGGACCAAGTAGATTCGTCGTTCAAACGATACAAGGGTTTATCGTATCGACACGCGTGGCTTCGATTATCAAAGTTCGATTCTATTCGGAGTGTACGATAAGAAAAGTCGATCTTTCCTTCAAGAATTGCGCTCGCGCTTTGAAAATTTCAAAAGAACAATGAGCGTCTGCCTTTTTGGTTGTCGAGCCCTCCTACGAATATGCGCTTGAAACTCGTGCAGCGCTAAAGAAAAGGGCAGAGAAAGAGAGAGAGAGAGAGAGAGAGAGAGATAGAGAGAGAGAGAAAAGAAGGGAACAGTGGAACGCAGAAAAATTCGATTCACCGGGAGGAAGTCATTATTTTTATTCGGAAATGCAGAGTCGGCCGCCCCGGTAGTTCTTTCCCACGGTGCATTTTGTAATTGCTCCGAATTTCACTGGTGCGATCGTATCGATTTCGGCCGAGAACCAGGTCAATTCGATGTAAAATTCCTCGGGCGCGGCGTGCTGCTGGATTAAAATCTCACCTTTAATTATTCCCGGCACAAACATTATTCAGAGTCGTTTCTCGCGGAGTCGGTTTAGCGTCTCGCCCCGCGACTCAATACCGATTCAGCGCCATTATAATACCTAATTAGCCACTCACGGGACCACCGAGCCTTAGTCGACGATTCAGAGACTAGTTTCGCCTTCGCGGCAATCTTCCCCAGAAGAGCGGGCCCGTTGGCGACTTAATTATTTCGCCTCGCGCCTCCTACCGCCGCGATATTTATAGACACTTGGGCGACAGGTTGAGCAACGACGCGTTCCTGATAAGCGTCGCTTCTTATTTGTCCCTGCGGTGCTTTTTCCGCCGGAAGTATGCGATCCACCTGCGCGAAATGTCACTTTCGCGAACTCGAATAGACGGGACTCGAGGATATAATAGGCGATATGCTGGATGTTCGTCGATTTAAGGGTATTAATCGAGCGCAAAGATCGCTGAGAGGTTTGCGAATTTACTTAGAGGCAAGAAATATATAAATGGAAAGATAAAAATCGAGATTTATAGACGTGAATTGATGGAGCAGTACTTTTCTTGGAGGTTCTGAAAGTTTGCTGATTCAACAGGATTAGTTGTATGAAAACGTGAGTTCATTGTCGTATAATTATTTATGGAAAGGAAAATGGGAAGATTGCAAATTAGGATTGATATAAATGAGCGAGGGATGCGTAGAAATTAAATGAACGCTTGGGTCAGGTTGGTATTATTCACTTACGTGGACCACTCATGTAATTCTTCTATCGTTACAGTTGTTATTATAGCTCACCTGAAACATAAAAATATACGATTAATGACGCGACACTATCAATTGAACGTGTGTTTCGTATAATTTTTAAATAAACATTTCTTATTTTTCATGTAATTCTGCTACAAACAATAATTATGTTCAGTTAAAAATAATCTTTACCCTCATCTACGGATCATCGTGTTCAATAAAAAAAACTGACATACAAGTGCAGAATTGGGAATTTCTGATTGACGCAGTGCCCATGAAACTTTTTAATGTTTCAGATCTCAAAAGTATACGGAATACGTAAAACAAGTATCAAGCACAAACGAGTGAAGTACATTCTGTTTGTTTGAAACACGTGCCAACTCTTAATTTATGGCCCATCTTAGTTAAACCAAACGCGTCAGAACCGTTTACACAACTCTGCTTAAAACATTTCACTCTCTCTCTCTCTCTCTCTCTCTACTTTTCTCTATCTTCCTATATCTAACAAAAAAAAATCGGATTATCACTCGTAGGATCACATGACATACATTTAATTCCTAGACAGCGGATATCCAAGGTCATTCCATGCAAGCATATCGCTTCGTTATCATAAATAGTCACAAAAGGATCTATCGACAATAGAATAGCACGTTGTTAATAAATCATTTTTAGGGCGACTTTCGTCTCGAGCACGATTTCCATCGGTAAGCCCCTCTCACAGAGAGGACTACTTAGAGCTGACACAAACGTGTCTGGCTTATTGTGCAATTTTAATAATCGTACTTGCATCGTCAAATAACTCGATGGCTTTTCTCGCAACCGGCGCACATTAGGAGGGATAAAATGATGGAGAAGCGTAATTTCGCGACTGCCGTTTAATCGCGGCTCGCGCCGGCTCCCCTGGATGCCGCAAAAGCATGCGGAAAAGGACGTTTTAATCTCTCGGCCACTTAAAAACTCTCGGCATAGATCCCAGCGCTATCTCGACGGTTAGATCGCCGTATTCGGGGAGCGGAATAAAACTTCTATGAAATTTAATAAGTTCCTTTGGGGAAGGTCGTAAGTTTCGCCGAGCGACGGAAACAAGCGGCAGCGGCCTTTGCACGTGGGGTAAGTCGCTAAATTTAGGGTCGCCCTTTACATCCGCGGCGGAGTCCAATTTACCCAGTTTGCAGCACCTATTAAATCGAGACCGCAGCCATTTTCTGTGAGTGTTTTACCGTTTCATGACGCTCGCGCCGTGGCTTTCCTCTTTTGGCGTCGGCTCTTTAATTCGGTGGATCCTCGGGGAAGATGGTTAAATAAGGCCCGAGGCGCGGAAGGATTTGCATTCTTCTAATTTCGTTGAACATTGGATCGAGTTCGGATGAATTATTGGAGCTTGAGGTAATAAGAGTACTTTGCAGGCACCGAGTAAGATAACGAGAGCGATGGAAGGGCAATGAAGCGTGTGTTAAGGCTGTATTTTAATCGGCAAGACACAAACCGCCGACTGCCATGAATACTACTAGTTGGTATCCGTGGGATTAATATTGAATTCATCGGGAGTTTGGATTCATCGGCCTTGATCCCTCTTTTGAATTTGATCAGGCGGACAATAGGATCGTTACATAAATATAGCGATGCACAAAATGGTCGAGAAGTACGGCATGCGAGCTTTTGTCGACGTGCTAACGGGGAAAAAAGTTGGGAGTATTAGGAAACTTCTACCGCATGAAGTTTCCGCTGGCACGTTTCAGTACTTTGGCGGAGCGAATGCCTCAGTGAAAGATGTGGTGAACTTTAAGCATATCTGATGCCGGGAAGCCAAAAGACCGCAAACGTAACAGGAGCAGTTAAGCAAGAATTAAGATAGTTCTTGAAGGGCTCTTGTTTTTAATAATAAATTCCACGAGCTTCTGGGGAGTTAGCCCGCGCGGGCCACTCTCTTTTCTCTTCTACTTGCATAAATGTACCGAGCCTTTCTTCGCAGGACGATGTACGCTCTTCGAGTTCCTGCTTGTTAAGCCATACGTGTTGCTTACAATGTCTTTACTTCGAGTAGATTTACATCGTAGTGTTCCACTTCACCGTTATTCTTACGTATTAATAAAAAAAAAATGTATCCGAAATTACTTTTTTTTTCAAGTCGTTATCCACTTTTAAGCTAGTTCAGTTCAAAATTACCATTTTAAGTCCGAAATATCAGAACTCAAAAAACTTTTCTCTCAGGGACTTATGAACGCGCTAAACATCCGCGTGCTTTTCCCGCTTCTCACTAATCATACTCCACGTCGAGGAATATTTTCGAGTGGAACTCTTTTAAGCACCCCGATTCTCGCATAAAAAGAGTCATATCTTGCACACGAAAAAAAAACATTTTCCTAATATTCAATAATCCCCTATCGAGTCCATTTAATCTAAAGCCTAGCCATTGAAAATTAAGGACTCGAAAAAAGCGAGCCATTACAGAGTGGAGAGGCAAGGCAGGAGGGGCGCGCGGCAGGGCGAAAAAAGCAGAACAATAAGGGAAATGGCGCGCCAGCACCCTTTCTCGATTCATTTAATCGATTTCAATAAGGTCCACGAAGAGGCAAAAGTGGCCGCCGCGAGGCCACGAACTCCACAAAATGGGAACGGCCACGGAATTTGGTATGGCGCCGTGAAGTAATCGCACGGTGTAAACTCCGGCGCCAGGTAAAACGGCTGGCCATCTCGCGGAAACAGAACCTAATCCCGCAGAGATACGTGACCGGAATCGCTCTTCGACCTTACCGAACAGAGCCAGACGGACCATCAGCCGGGTATTTTTCCTCCCTCGACCGCTTTGTACCCTCCACTTACCACGCCGTGGGCACTTCTGCCCTCCGCGAAATCGCTTAACGCTTCACCCTGCGTACCGGTAAACCAGCAGCGCGTGTTTATCCTTATTAACGGCCCGCCATGGGATTTGGTTAACTTTCTCTCTAAACCGTGGTAAATTGCAGTTAACCTTCCCCTCGTTCTCTTTGCTCGCTGCCAAACAGTAGTTTCACCTCGGTTCCGTGGAGAAGTGTAAACTATTGATTATGAACGGATAACGCATAGCCGCTCGACTGATCTTGTGTTGATTGCACTTGAAGTTTTTGTTTATTTTATAGGGAGGACAGGAGAAGCGAGTGATGCTGATGTAAATGGACGAAGGTAAGGTAGGATTGATGTTTATTTTTATACTCTCCGTTATAGATTAATGATATCGTGCGATATATGCGTTTTTAGTAGATAAGGACTGGAATTGATTTTCCGATCGAACTGCATAAACAGTTATATAGTAATATTTTAATCGATTATATGGACATACTTGTTTTTAATCGAGGTGCAAATTGATAGAGTAGTTTGGGCTAACATTTGTATTTTTAAACATTTCAAACTGCAAGGCGAATCTGGTTGATCGTTATAGAGGATTGCCATAGGATAAGTATGAAAAATCAGGATCTTCGTGGAAGGCCAAGTGGTTAAATGCGTGGCACGATTACGCTCACCGACACGGCGATGACATTTGTATTCCGCTAAGGAGGAATGGTTAGGGAGGGAGATAAGGGCGGAGGGTTCCCCTGAGTCTTACATGGACGACTTTGCGACTCCCACAACAGAAAATCCCACGGTAATGGGTGTCTACCCAATTTGTAGGCAGCTAATCTATGATAATCGCGATAATTGAATTGCGTCAAGGATAATAGCAGCGTGCCCTAATCAACAAAATTATCACTAAATGATTCCAAAAGCGCAAGGGATTACACAAAATAATAGTTTATAATGCTGTTTATAAGAGTTAAAAATACTTTAATGTAGAATTCATTTAAGACAGAATCACGAAGGAATATATTAACAAATAATACGAGATACCGATAACCCAAGATGAATTATGATCGATCAAAACCACGGAACGTGCCTTGCGCAGAAAACTTAATGAACATCATTGTAATTGTTGACACATAAAATAGTTTATTTAATCTCCGACGTAACTTCTGACGTTATATAGATAATCTATTATACCTAAAATCCACAAGCACGAATGTAAAAGTATTTAATACTTCCGAATTTTCCTGTCCACGCCGATCTAAGTCAGGATCTTCGAGAGGATTTAGAAAATCCTCGCCACTCCTCGAGTTAATTGAAACTTTTCGATATATACTTTCGACTGAATCTAAGTATCTTAATTATCCAGATATAAGGACGTGGAATAGTTTTCGTAATGACCGCGCAGATGTTACCGAAGGCCACAAACTTCTTCCCCGTAATGAACTTCTTTTTATGAAACCACATTAAACGCACATTCGGAGGCCATTAGTGCTAAATGCAATCTGAATGCGAGCCAAAGTCAACCGAATCCTGAATTCCTCCGGAAAGTCTTATGATAGCCCGGTAACCCACTCTAAGTTGCTACTCTAGGATCATCGCCATTAGGCACGTTGGCAAACGAAAGCAAAAGGCTTTCACGCTTGTATTTCACTTCGAGGCATCTCCTTCTCGGACTTTTTTCTCGTATTTCCACCGCACGCTTACGCAATCACGCCGCGGCTATTCGTCATCGAGATCTTCCCGGCCGAACGTGGCTCTCCAAAATAACCTGTCCGAATAAAATTCGCACGGCCCATTCAGATGGAACATCGGATGATAAAGGGCGCGTAAGAGCCGTGAGCAAATGGCAGAAAGCGGCCAGAGGATAAACGTACGTTCGACGGAATTCCAGCTAGATACGCAAGGCGCTCCGTAAAAACTCCAAGGCTGCTCTCGTAAAATAACATCAAAAGCCGGCGCAGAAAGTTTCTGACGTGTCCAGACATCAGATTTTCTTCATTTTCGTCTGGATATACATCGAGACACCGGAGAGGTCGTCGTTCTTGGCTCCGGACCAATCGTCACGTCGTAGCCACCCGAATCGCGATAAGGTTTCTAGCGATGAACGCTTACGGGAGCTTTAAACGTTCTGCAGAGTTATTCTGGACGTAACTCGTCACTTCCGGGAGATGCCCCTAGACAAGATACACCTGTCAGAACCTGATCGCCCTTTTTCTTTTGAACGGAGGAGCAAGAACACGAACCTTGCGGTGTCTCTCCAACTGACGAGGAAACCTCTTAAACTCGCGCCGCGTCAGCATCGTCGGAGAACGATACTACGTTTTAACCATTCAATTACTCCACTAAAATGGATAACAATTTTCCGACAAAAATCTTAATTATTAATCACTCGATAAAACTATAAAGGCTACTTTAACGCTACATTAATAGGGTCAATTGTCCGCACGTTTGGAGAGTCTAATCGGTTAACTCATTGCGATTTTATGTCGAACATAGCTCGACATTATGTTCCTTGCTATGGATGATTCACAATGATCGTATAACACGATCCAATAACAAATACATCAACATTGGAACACGATCCAATAAAACAATAAACTGTTTTACAGTAATGTGTTCAGAAGATTCCTGGGAATCCACCGTTGCCTATTTTACTCAAAGAACTTGAATATCGGGCTATGCGAAGACGAGAAGTTTTTAACCGTAAAGGATTACAAAGCAAGGAGCTAAAACGCAAGACAGCCAAGAGAATCTCATCTGAGACAGAACAAAAAGACGTGAAAAATCGCCCGAGCCACGAGTATCGTTAGCGTCCGCTTTGACGGTCCCTCGCTTCACGCAGGCTGCGAGTAGTCGTGCGTGCGAGCAGATTGAGAAAATCTTATTTGGCACGGGTGCCAAGGAAGCTTGCGTAATATATCAGTAAAAAACAGATTCTTCGTTTTTACGTTATACGCCGATTCCGTGAGCCTTCCTCCACGCCGCAGCCCTGCGCTCTGATAAGTGTGCGATCTAATTGCAGAGAACCTGCTGCAACGCCTGAACTCAGTTTCACTTAATATACGAATTCCAGCTTGATTTATCGATGGCCTCTGCCACGAGTATTCTAAGAGCGCCCAGACCCGGAGGTAGAACCTGGTTTATTACTCCTCGGGTGAAGCCACTATTTAAGATGGTCGAATGTAAGAATAGTCCGTAAATCTTGTTTAAATGACCTAGGAAACACAGTGAAATATTGAAATGTACGGTTCCTCCTATGAGCGTTTTATTTCAGATTTACATTTTTGGATGTATGCATCTACTCTGTTTGTATTATCTTCGTTAAGTGTGTTTTTGTAAGGCAGATGTCGATTATCGATTATCCACAAAAACGGTTACTTTGCCGATATAAAGATATATGAATAATGAATTCCTGAAAACAGTGAACATAGGGCTTATCGCGGCAGATTTTAAATATATGCTTCTTGTTAAACCCAGGTCTGCCTTTGCTTATAATGTGATTAACAAGAAATTAGAAAATTGTACGAAAAACAAGCTTTCATAGTTTGAAGGCACAGAGTCAAACCTGTCTGCACTGTTATCTAGCCACTGGCTCACTCACATTGTTGCAAATTTACCAGATTTTACACGCTCGGTATTAATGACAAACAAATATTGGTATTACGCGGTACGACACTTTGCATTTGGCCGCACCTGTGCGCTGCGTTCTCGTGTCATAAATATTAAACGCGCCGCGATACGTTAAATTACGTGTCGTTTCCGGTTGTAATTTACAACAGAAGGAAACCCAAGATAGCATCCTGCACGCTCGAAGCGTATCCTGTACGTGACGTATCATACCACCCATCGTGCTACGACGAAGATCCATTTACGCTCATCTTATGCGAGCAATGCACGATCTACCGCTTAAACCAGTGTTTTCAAACTCCCATTATTCGTGGAAACACATTTAATATCATGATTTTGTACAGATGCATATACATGCGTGTACTAAAAAGGGATCAAAGTGAATGAAAAGTATCATGCGTGAGAAAATATCGCTTGCTGTCTAGCTAAGTAAATTTCACGTCAAGAAGACACGACTTTGTTATAAAATTAACAGAAACTCCCACAGATCATTAAATCATTAAGTATTTTATTTTCATAGTTTGTTAATGGTTTAGTACACGTACGAATGCTTTCTACGTGTCAATTGCTACACATTTATCAGTTAGTGATATTTACGCAACTGTTCATAGAAATAATATTGTCTGTGCACAAAATCTATTTTACAAACATCCAAGAATATCTATTAATCATATTTCCCCCTTAAAATTCTAACGCGTATATACATAGTTTTATTTTACGTTAGTCACTGTACGAATACTCCCCGTACCCAGTATATTCAAAGCAATCAAATCCAATGCTGTTCATATTATCTAAATCACTTCATTATTAAATCTTCATTCTATTTTAACAAAATATAACAAGATTAGAACATAAAGCAAACCCAGAGTAGTCTTAAGAAATATTAGAGGGCATTAGAAAAATGTATTAAAACACTTGCATACATCGCACTTAATTCCTTAGCAATGTATCGAGAAGTACTGCCGGCGATCCAGCAAATTGGTTTTGGGTTTTGAAAGCGTCGGCTTGGCCGAATCTCTCGCGAGACCTTCTTCTTTTCCTGATCCAGGAAAAACGAGTTCTTGAGACGGTACCGCGGCCCTTTTCAACGATGAGTTTCCATTAATAAGAGGAAGCCCCGGCTAATCCGAGAACAATCGTTCCTTGGGCGCCGATTAGGGAGGTTCAGATCGAAGGCCTGCAGAGTTTGAATTAATTAAATTCCAGTAATTTCATATCTGCCTTCCGCATACACGCCTCCGAAAATATCGTCGAGGCGGAAATCGAGAACCGTAGAAGGTTCCGCGGAAAATACAATCAGACCGCCGAAATGCATAGGCAATTCCGGTGGCAATGTAGACACTGGCCGTCGAAATGAAATCTACTCCGTGTAATTTCGAAATTCGAACTCGCCAGGCGCTGCTGGCCCAATTGGAATCGTGACGATTAAGCGAGAATTGTGATACGAATAATTTCTCGCTGGCAACGGGTTTAAAGAATAGCCTCGGAAAGGTCCTGGGTGAAATCGAATTTCTCGGCGGAATGAAAGTTCCTCGCGAACTGCGGGAGTGTTTATCGATGGACCTTTAGAAGAATCGAAAGGCATTGCCGCTTTTCACATCGAACTTTATTACGGGAATCGTGATACGAATGGCTTCTTCCTGGGAACGGGTTTAAAGCATAGCCATTGGAAAATGCGGGATGGGGGCAAGATTGTATCGCCCTGCGGAATAAAACCTTTGTGTGGATCGCAGGCCTGTTTTGCGATGAACCATCCATCATGTCGCCAGGCGCGGTCATTTGTCGCGTCAAACTTTTCATCGAGGATCGATATGTATTTCGAGAATTTCAAAGCGGAAGGGAAATAATTAAGTATAGTACGGATGTAATAATACTTTATCGACGACATCTAGTAATACTGCGTACCTAAATATTAGAGATAGAGCGAATGAGCAAGCAACATGGTTGCTGCGTAAAAACGTTTAGTTTTTATTCCGCGTTAAAGTTAGAATAGCCTAAGAGATTATAGCGAGGAAGCGTATTCTTCCAGAGGCAAACACAGCGCAATCCTGGAAAATCACATTCGCGCAACGTAACAATAAAATCAGCGAGTATTTACCCAGCATTTATGTCATTCTTATCTGCATCCGGTAAACATACCTATACGTTTTATTCCCACGTGTGAGCTTTCGATTCCGACTGGAGAATCGCAAGGCTGCAATTATTTTGCAGGATACATAGGAACGATAAGAGCGTGATATAAAAATAATTTTATCCCGACCCCTATTCTTCTTCCAACTAATAATCAACCTACATTCTATCTCGCAAACGGATACGTTTAGTTCAAACTCGATTCACCGTGGTACAAATCCAAAATACGAAAAAGATCTGTACGGCGCGTATACCATTAAATCATAATACCATTATACGTAATACGATTAAAATCAGGAGCCGTGATTTTACACCGAGCCATCGAGCAGCTAAATTTCAAGACGAGATATCGTCGAGTAAATACATCACGATTCGCACGAAGCACACATTCCGCGTTAAACTCGTATAAAGTATGCATACTACGTTAACCAACCACAGAGATGGTTTCGCCAAATGGCCGTAACATGCGTAGTCGTTCGAATGAATGAGGCGGAGGTAGCGGCAAATTAGCGGTGCTCCCATAAACGACGAATCTTGATCTCTCCCGGCGCTATAGAGGCCAAATAAGGGGATATACGGCTGAATAAGCAAATAGGCAGGCCGAAAATATCCAATTCCGAAAAGCGGGAGGCGCGGGGCTTCTGTTTTATTCACACCGCGGCCCTGGCGAATGACACAATTCTACCGTTGCGCCTCGCGCTCACGCCGGAATTATACCTGAATTCGCTCAATTTCAAAACCCCGTCGCCGGCGACATTTATTCATTACCTTCTACGCGCGACCCTTTTTTCCTCCCCCTCTGAAGCACGTCCTGGCGGAATCGAGCCGTCTTAATTTACGTTAATAGGGCGCCGCGGTGGATGCGTTTACGGGAAGAGCATTGCACCTCGTTGCGGATAATTTGGCCGATGTTATTCCTCCGCTAGGGCCTGGGTTTTATTACCTCCGCAGAAATTACACGGTTGCCAGAATCACCCTCTTCCTGTGCCCGACGAAAAACCCAACCCCCCTCCCCCCCCCGCGTCAGCAATTTGTCGTGTCAGCCCGCGGAGATTCTTCGCTCTTCCCTCCTCAAATTGATATCGCGTGATGGGGCTCCGTTTTTAAATATTTCCAAAATCGATGCCGATGCGACCTTAATGCGCCGGCAGTAAATAACCCGTAATCGGGTTTAGATGCGAAACCGACACGGGATTCGTGTGCCGGACGTTGTGCACGTCTGCCTGCGTCATTACCGGGAGATGTACGGTACGGCTCTGTATTTTGCCCGAGCTGTAAGTAACGAGAGCCATTTCTCGAAGGATATTTCAACGTGACGCGATAAAAATGATTGGCCGGAAAGCGTAGTGAGTGCGTGGAACGGAGATAAATTCGGTGGGCGACCGAGGAGAGGAAGAGCTTCGGTCTCTGGTCGCTGCAAATTTCTCGACCGGCCACTCTTTCTCTCTTCTCCCTCTCGTGAGCGTTCTATTATCCGCACAAGTCTCTCGCGCTAAAACCGACTTCTCGGACCATTTGTACGCATTACGATCTTAAAGAAAATCGCGAACGACGAATGGTAAAGTATTACAGTGTTACGATAACTACAGGAATACCCGATCGACTCGACCTTCTCTCTCTCTCTCTCTCTCTCGAGGTTCGTCGGGGCGGGACGCGAGTTTTCGAGTTCCTTAGTTTTCACGAGGGATGCCAGAAGCGCAGGTACTTTTTGGACGCAGCCTGGGCGGTGGAAAAATGGCCGGGCAACAAAAATCCTGGCATGCACTTTGCCACTTGTGTACGCCTTCAATCTCGCCACCCGGTAAAAAGCCTTATGAATTTGTCAGTGACGTAAGCAGATCCGCGGGGCAAAAAGGGAGGAGAGGCGTGGAGCGTATACCGCGAAACACGGAAAGCCACTATTGCGATTGAAGCCGATATCTGTCGGGGCGCCGTGCAACGAATCACCGTGAAATTCGGCGGCAAATAATCATCGGGCGCGCACACCGCGAAGCTTGCGCAATCATCGTTCGTTAAATCGTCCGAAATGGGGGGCGCAGAAGGCATCAACGAGTAAACGAACATCGGATTTAGCTGTATCGCCTAATATTGCCATAGTGCTGCTCGCGCTTCGTGCATATTCGAAACAAGCAGCGAAATTACATCCTGCCCTCCTTCGCTCCTGGGATATTTACCGAGAGGACTATTTACGGGGAATGCTGAATGCGGGAGGGCGAAGATTGTGATGATGTAATCACAATGCAAGAGACCGAATGCGAGATTGCGAGAGCGGGGAATATGCGCTGGGCTCGGTTGTGAAATTTTGTGGTTCTACCTGGTGGACTTTTTACGGAGTTTGAACGGCTCGCGCATTATTGTGGACGTTTCATTTGTAATCCTTTATCGAAACTTGTTTAGTTTTTGAGTTGTAAAGCTGTGGGATTTTGATAGAATATTTTGATCCTTCCCAGTAGAAGAGCGTGATATTTTTTCGAGCGATTACTAAATAGTTTTCAAGTGCGAACACGCAGTACGCGATATTCCCTACGTAGTACTAAACCATTAATCCCTTTCGATTACACGTCGAAGCCAAATTGATAAACCACCCTGTATTATTTCAAACGAAGCTATTCATACTCGTTGATTAACCGTTGGATATTTAGTTGCACATACGCGTTCCCCAGGAGTCTTTTCTCGCCTCTAAATCTTATTCCGTAGCGCTGTGTAAAATCCAATCACCTTATACAGCATTCGATAAGTGGACACGGCACTATCGATCACCGTGCGCGACAGCCCGCAAATACCACGGCGCGCGTGCAGCGCGAAAAAATCCCTACCTGGCCGGTGGAAATTCGCGTCGTACACCTTCCACGTAGAGGCATAAATCAGAAGTAGGTTTTCCATCCGAAGGTGGCTACGGCTGGCGAGAGCGCCGTGCGGAATTTCATCGTGAACATTGTAACTCTATCAACGGGAGCTTAGCCGGGGTCATTCACCGTCGGTGGATCCACGACGGGAGAAATGTTGCCGATTCGGACTCAAGTGCGCCATTCTTGAGTTATAAATACGTGCGCGGAGGAACGAGGAGGCGAAGTATCCGGGAAGAACCGAAGGCGGTGGATGTGCGCAGGTAGGAACGCACAGAAGGGAGAATGAAAGAGCGAACCGAGGCACCTGCCTGCGTCGCTCTTCCCATTGAGATCCTTATAACAGCTGCATCGGTCAATGGGAAGATCACCCCGTGGATTGACCAATTGTGTCCTGGGATTAAATTAGATGGACCAATGGCGATGGCGGTACCGTAACGGTGAACCAGTCCGCCGGGCCAAACTCGACGAGATCGTTATGAGCGGGTTCTTCTGGTCGCTAGCCCCGGTCACGCCGTGCAAAATTGATCACCCGAAATTGCTGCGCCATCCAACTATAGTTCAAACTCGCTTAACGATAGCCTGCCGCGTCAGGTCGTTGCAATAGAAACTGCAATGCGATACCATTGACGCGGAAGAGCCGAATGTGTTCTGACCGCGTGTCGGAGGATTGCCTAATCGGCCGACGTTCGCGAGAAATGAGCCGTGATTGCATTGCAAAATGAAATAGCGGCAGATACTGATTTTTTCGGACTCCAATCGGGAACGTCGATAATTCTGGTGCGTTGAGATCGTGTCTTCGAGGTTACGTCAAAGGTTACGTAATTCGTTGATCGCGGGAATTGATTATTCCTCGAAATCGAAGATCGATTATCGAAGACAAAGACTATAGCTAACGCGTGAATGATACAGCGGAAGACCTTCCCTGATATAATACGTAATAATATGAAAAATACCCGTGCAGTAATAAAATGTTCAGCGCAAACTTTAGTTCCGCGCAGGTATATAAGACGCACTTTTCAATGTCTAACATCCGATACTCGTTATAAAACGCGGCGTAACTCGATCGTTATCTACTCGAAACTTCGTCGTCCCGTTATGTAATCGGCCAGCAACTATGACGGTACATTGCTCCAAATCCCTCGTCCGACAGACGTTAAAATAAGTTCCCACATGCTCAAAAATGGCGAAGGCAGGCTTCTGATAAAAAAAGAACCGAAAGGAGCCCGTTCCGCGTGTTCTGGCTCATTGAGCGCGCGCGTGCCTTTGAGAGGCCGGGACCACGGGTTCGTTATGACGGCCAACGTGACTCCTCGAGAGGGATGCGAAGCGAAGCGGAATTGTACGCATCGGCGTAGGACGGAAGCGCAACCGACGGAGCAACGGCGCGCGGCGTTGTATAAATGCAGCGTTGCTAATGTTAAATCGCCGCCCTGGTAATTACATGCAAATAGCGCCGGCCACTGTTTAAACAGGGCCGCGCCTGCAACGTCCCGTCGATCCTCGTTTTCGTTCCGACCGGCCATCGGAGCGCGTCCACGCATTTAAAAATGCTCCCGCGTTTTACCCCCTCCCCTCCCCTCCCCCTCCCCCTCCCCGCCACCAATCACTCCACAGCTTCGTGGGTAAATACGAGCGCCCTGACGTACGGTATGTTATCGAATCAATGTTTACGGGGATGTATCATAAATATTGAGAAAAAAAGGGCGCATAACAAGATTTAACGGGCCACGACAAATCCTGGAGCGGCGCCGACGGTACGCCGTATGTACAGTTCCCACGTGCTCCGTAGAGAATTCTGAATTACGTGTTTTGCAAACGACGTATAAATCTGTCGGCGCGCGCAGCATGGAAACTATGGCGGACGGGATCCTTTTCATCGGGGTAATGGGCCCTTTCGCGGCTAATCTGTTTATAGGAACGAGGACATTTATTTGGGCCGTTAGATCGGCAAGGGGTGCGGGGATTTGTATCGAATATCGGACAGCGCGCTTTCGTGCGCCTCGAGAAAGGGCGGTCCTTCGTTGGGAATAACTGCGGGTTCGGTTATTAGATGGTTGGACGCGATTTCGGAAGGAGCTCGTAAATAAGTAGTGCGATTCTTTTTTGCCAAAGCCAGGGGACGCGAGGCACGACGGTGCCATTGCGCTCGTGGGACGATGCAATCGCGAATAATTGATACGTTCACCGCCTGATCTAAAATTGGAGCCCACTTCGCATGTGCCAGATGTATATTCGGGAGTCGAAGTTATTTTTTGGTTTTCGCTAATAGACGCAGCGTATATAACGCACAGAAATGAAAATAGCGATGCGATGATTATACTAACACGTGTTTTCGTCGCACGGCGTGCGTCGAAATAGCCTGTGATTGGCATCGATGTGACCTCGATTGAAAACCACCGACGCCGAGTTCCGACTTCACTATTTACAGTGGTACGTCCGGCCTCCTTCCAAACACGTTTATTTTCTTTTCGTCTGAAGTCTACGAAGAATATATA